>JXXA01010320.1:0-10168 GCA_000956255.1 Anopheles punctulatus | reverse complement strand
CCTTTTTTTTGTCGATCGAGCCCCCGCGATACAAAAAAGAGCTCGTTGACTCCTCGTTAAGTTCATTTTCTACGCCTTTAATTACGATGAAAAGAAGCTGATAAACCATCGCCAGGCTGCCAGGCGCAGGTGGATACACACACACACACATATATTTCTTGCGCGATTCCACTCGGAAGGCGAACCCAAAGGATCGGGGATCAAAGAGCGTACGATAGCGAACGCCATAAGGCGAGTTAATGACTTCTTCACAACGTGCTGGATGGAAAACACGAGACGGACGCGCCGCGGTAAGCTGAAGTACCCAGAAGCGAAAGCAGTAAGCAAAATCGATTGATCCAAACGATCGATTGTTTGCTTCACTGCCCTCTATCGTACCCGATCGATCTCATATGACGGTCTTGCCCCTCGATCATACGATCGTTGCGATATGATGATGAAGATCAGCGCCACGGAAGCGCCTGCCGATTGAAACACTCACTCTCGTATCGGCGCGCCGGCAGCGAGCATTTTCCCTGCGATAAGAACCATCGCAACGCACAATGGGTTTACAATTTAAAAGTAATTTAAGAAACGAGACCGCATCGGTCGGCCGCGGCGCACCACGCACGCGAAACGACGCGGAACGAATCGGCGCCCCGCGGGGAGGGGGCACTCCGCTGTCTCTACCCGGCGCTTTCAGATTTATGAGCCAATCCGTTAGTCCGAGGCCGGAGTCGGACGGGGAGATGACCTCAGCAACATAACAACACGTCCTCCGCCACATCGGTTAATATCGCCATCTAATTGAAAAAGTGTTAATTATGTGCGAGCGAGTGTGTTGCGGGTTGCGGGGGACTCCTTCCCCCCGCCTACGGCTTGGAAAAAGGGTCGTGTTCCGAAGTGCTAAAGATAAAGCCGCTGCGTCTACCTAACACCTAACGCATATCGCATTAGACTTATCAGTCCGCCGAGACCGCGCCTGGCGAGACCTCATGCGAAGTTGCCACTGCTTCCCTAGCACCCGAGTGCCCGGCCTGTCCGCGGGCTTATCTAATCACCGCTAAGCTCCACGGTTCCACGGACACTGGTCGCGTTCCGCACAGACGATAGCGCCGCACAGAGATAGTGGGTTCCGAACGGAAACATACCAAGCGCACGGGGTGAAAACTTCAAAAGAATTTCCGTACTCCTGCCGAGCTCGGGAGGTCAAGTCCAGTGCGCATTTGGAGACGACGATGGCCAAGCAAATGTACCGACCACCACCTCTAACGCTGAACACGTCCGAGCGACAGCGACACGACGCTCGGGAGCTAAGCGTTGTGCTCCCTTCTCTCGTTACATTCCAAAGACACATTATGTGTGGACCATCTGGGCTTGCGGTTCGGTTCGGATGGGAAATGTCCCACTCCCCGGCCGGTGAAGCCGTCGTGCCCGAAAAGCCGCGTACGCGTTCGCGTGGGTCAACTCGCCGCTACAACTGTTCCCGTTCGGTGGTCTTTTCCGTGCCTTCCGCATCGCTCACGGCCCGGGCCGGCGGTGCGTTCGAACGTTTCCAGCAAGTTCTACTGAATTTTCCGAACACTTGGTACCATTTCCCGACCGGCGGTGGACAAACGCGCGAAAGATGTACCAGCTGCCCCGCGCGGTGTGCAGATTTCCGCTATTGCTGGCTACCCATTGCGACGTTCGGGTTCCGTCCCGACCACGACTTGCCCCCACGATCTACTCGGCATTCGTTCAGCAGTTCGTTCACACAAAAATACATCCCTCTCTCCGGTTTGCCCTTTAGCGCTTTCGCCTCGGTTGCGCTTGATCGAGCACCCCGATGGGCTTGATGCGCGCAATAACAAAAGTTAGAAACGTGGTTCGCGGCGGACGAGTTCTACTACTCGGTCTGATTATGACCATCTGGACCGTTCATCCTACAGCGAGATAAAGAGAGAGGCAGAGAGAGAGAGAGGGAGAAAAACGAAACATTCATTCATAACAGACGAAACTACTCGGAAAGGGATGATGAAATCGTTCAAACAAATAGCTCACCATGTCGCCATAACGCCTGCAGTACCGTCGGGTTGAACGCATTACAGTCGTAGCGATATAAGCCTCTCGATTTCTGCATCCTGCAGTCGCAGATTATCCCGCAATATCTTTAACAGCCCGCCGTAAACTTCCCGCATTCATTGTCCGGACTGTTGCGTTTGGGAGGTTGAGCTTACCAGAAACTCATTAAAAAGAAATTTCTCAACAAAAAAAACACATTCACACACACGCTGCCGGCAGGAAATGTGCCGTAAAATGGGGCTGTTGATGTCTGGCATTGCGTACGCCGAGGGAGGGAAGCGTTTCGCTTGGCGAAAGAAAGCGAACATTAATTGATTGTACCATAATCAGAACGCCCAAAGCCGGGTCAAGCCGGGCGCACACTAGGAACCCTTTTTTGCACCTCGAGTGTGACATTTTGCGCCGTTGCGAACAAGGTTCGGAGTTCCAGCGCCGGTCACGACAAAGCCCGCCGTCCCGACAGCAGCATGTGGTTAGCCCCGACACGACCCGGGACCCGGGCTGCGTTTGCTAAAATTAAGCCATCCCACAGGACTTTAACACTTTCGCGCGTAAGTGGTACCGATCACGCAAGCACTCGCACGGCACGGCACACGGCGAACGGAGAATCCGGTTTGCGCCCAACGAGCCTAAACGGATCCTTGCGGTTAGCGCGCAACCAACCAGCCAGGGCGCTTAATTTCACGCCAAAGCTTGGCGCGTAACCAACGAGCACGTAAACATCAAATTACAATCATACAATTAGTTGCCCCGCTGTATCCTCCCCGCGGCCTGGGCCGGTGGAAACCGGGAAACCGATGGCAGGCTATGCTTAAAATCTCATCAATCCGAAATAGGCCGCCTTTTTACTTAAACGATCCGTTTAGCCTTTTCCGGAGCGCTGCGAACGGGACGATTCTGGAGCAGTTGTTGGAGCGGAACTGTATGGAGAAACATTAGGAGCGCTAAATTGTAAAACAAATCATAACATTCTCAATGACGCTCAAGTTGGAAGCGCCTCGCACCACATCCGTAACATTGCCAGCGTCGAAAATATCGTCAGGGTCCAAGCTTGGTTGCATTCTTCCCGTCCTCTCAGCAAACCCGCATGCTCCCCGAGGCGAAAACCCGCGCACGGTAACCTGAACCCGCGCTGATAAAGGTTTTTTACGAGCCCGATAATGATGGCGATGATAAAAGTTGATGGTTAAAGATTAATTAAATTATAGCATTGGAGGCGAATGTCTCCGCCAAGGGAGTCAAGACTGTTGCGACCCGAAGCGTACCTTTTTATTAGCGAAGGATGCGCGCACCCAAAAAAAAGGGAAAAAACAAAGATGCAACCCAATGCATGCAACATACACTTCACCTTCACCCTCCGGGGGACGATGGGTTCCGGAACTTCGCAACCGGGCGCTCATCTCGTACTCCGCGTCCAAAGGTGCAGTTTTACTAGGTGTTGTTTACAAGACGCATCGCATCCGAACGCCACGTCCCAAGGGACGCACAAAAGTGCGAAAAAATAATTGAATGTTACCGCGAGGATCGTGGTATGCATTTTTTACATCTTTTTTTTCTCTTCCAAACCCTGCTAACGATGCGGTTTCGTAGGAAGATTGCTATAAACTCAGACGAAAAAAAAAAATGCACAAAAATGAGCCCGGCACACAGGCCCGGGACCTCGGATGCAATAAATATTTTACCACTTGTGTGCCCGCGAAAGACTCCACTCCGTAGCTTGACGATTCGCGCGAACCCGAATATGATGGTAATTATTTATTTGTATTTTTTTACATACACATGTCATCAAATCTCGGCACCCAGTAAAACCGGGCGCAACGGACGAGCCTGCAGCCCGTCCCGAAGATTGACACAAAAATCGGGAATGCCGTGCCCGGGACCGCGTATCTTCCTCCAACCGCCCGCGTCCCGCACCGAGCGAAGAACGCAAAAATAACGAACACATTTTATTGGTGTTTTATTTATTTATTAATCTCCACTCAGCCCCGCGGACACATCCCGATGGGGCTCCGCGACGCTCGAGAGGGAGTTTGGGTTCCGTAAGGAAAAAAAAACAGAATTGTCCAAAACGAGCGAACAGCGCGAGCGAGAGAGAGAGAAAAAAAGAGAAAGGGTGAATAATTGGCCATTCGACAATTACGAGCACACGCGAGAGGGCCCTACCTTTCGGACTTTGTCTAATGTTTGTCGCCTCACCCTCGGGACCAGGCTTCAATAAAACTCCCAACAACAACAACAACAAAAAACACGCACTATCACCGCGCCACCGTTTTGCGAATTGCGGCGCAGTGTTGTCGTTAATTATCGGGAACACTTCGAAGCCACGATCCGGCCACGTGTTGTCGGGGCGAAAAAAACGCACGAGAGTAATTATTTTATTATTAACAAGATCAGGGAGCCGCTGTTTCGGTTGGATGCGATGGGATGCGATTTTAACGACGCGCGCACCGTCCACCTTGTGTAGGTGCAGTAGTTTTATCGGCAGGACTTTCGGAAAGCCAACATCCATGCAAAAAAATCAAGCCTGCAGTGGACTGCTCCGAGCCTTCGAAATGAAACCGTCTCGCGAAAAGGAAGGTGCGAGAAGATGTGTTTTGGCAGATTTTGCATTTTCCATCATTGCAGCCAGCCGCGGCACCGCTGCCCACTGTCCGATGACAGTTTTATTGCAGAAGAACGGAGGTAGTACAAAAACACTACACTCAAATATAATTAGTTGCTGATTTGTTTCGATTGCCCGTTCCCTGCTGTCCCGACTCCAGTCGGGGTGAAAGCTTTTTTGTCTTTCTCATTTTTATCGTCTTTATCGATAATGGGCTGCGGTTGGGTGTGAGTGGCCGCGGGAGAAGATGTGTCATGTCGCAGGGAATGTTAATTTATGCACATTAAAATAAACATTCCGCCAGCGCTACAAGTGATGATAGTTATTTTTATTACCCCGGAGAAGAATGCGCGCACGGAGAGCCCTCTCTGTAAGAAGCACATCATTTTAATTCAAAATTACTGCAGTAGTTGCGTTAAAATTGATTCTGATTATGAATCTATCCCATTACGAAGCGAACGGGATATTCTGTACAAATATTTTAATGCGCCTCTTCTTTTGCCCTCGAATCTTGTGCTTATAAGGCGATGGGCAGAAAATGCGGTCGAATATTTGTTACGAATGATAAGAGGCTTTTGATAAGATAGCCCGAGGATCCCCTAGTACCTGTAACGGACGCGTGTCCATTACTCACAGCACGTATTTGCGATAAAATGAACAAAGCTACCAGAGAAACGTGGACAGTTACAGTTCTAGAATATTCAATAGAAATTTGCACAACTATCTCCAAACTAAGCATCTTTATAGTCGGCCTCTATTTAGCGTCTTAAGCTCATTGATTTGAGCTTTGAAGATGTTTGCATTAGTCTTTTAACCCTCTAAAACCACATCCAAAACATTCGATCAAATTTAAATTCCTCTCGTGCAGCTGATTTTGACGTCTGGCCGCGCGCACAGCTGACATCTGTCAAATTGCACAACGAAACTAAACGAAACAACACCAGCAGCAGCAGCAAATCATTTACCTTCTTCATGATGCCGGTCTTGCGCTTGGAAAACGTCGTGTACCGTCGCAGCTTGTTGTCGATGTATTCCATCTTAATCTTAACACGGCCCTTCGTCTTCTTGCCATTACTGGGTGGTGATTTTTTCGGCTGCAGCGAGGTGTACGTGTCATCCACCACCTCCGACCCGACGTTACACCCGTCGAGCCCGGTCATGGTCTGTGAACCGACCAGCTGCTGCTGCCGATCGTCGTAGCAGTCGGAGTTGGTGCGCTTGATGCCACGAGATAGTCCACCTCCACCACCGCCGCCACCACCACCACCACCGCCACCACCGCCACCACCACTACCACACTGTGGGCCATTCGTATTCATAAGCCCCGTCCCGGTGCCACCGCGGGACATCACCTGCCCGACTAAACCACCGCTCGGTGGACGCGCCGCCAGAGACACGTTCGGGTTGCCGTAGATCTCTGGCGATTCGCTCATCATGTAGTTCAGATTGTAGCGCGTATCGCGCCCACCCGACGGATCCATTATTTCCCAAATTTTTGCGGCTTTTACGGTACCGGGGGTCACAAGAAATGGGTGTGGGGCTGCTAGCCACACAGTGCGGACGGTTTTAGGGCGAAGAAGCACGAAGCTCACGGATTAGCACTCGCGTACCAACACACCGAACAAGCGAAAGTAACACGCACGCACACGGACACGCGACAGGAAGGATGCGAATGTTTCCGGTTTCTAGAAGAAACGCGGTTTTTGGCTTATTTTCTTATTGCGGTCACTAAATCAACGCACGAGACGCACACGCACCTTTCCGCAATCACTTGAGCTGTACCGAATATTCGCACGGATATCGCAACCGAAGCCACCGGATGATAAGTGAACCGATAAGGAACGTTTAATGCTTACGTTGATACCGAGGAAGAGCGTTTATCGCTCACAACTTATGACGACGACAGAAAAGCCCTTGCGATAACGACGCGCGGCACGTTTACTTCAACCCGGCTTTCTGATGCACGCAGTTTGCCGAAAGCGAAAGAAAAACACGGCGTTTTTCCGGCACCGACACGGCAACAACAACAAAACTACGGCACCACTTCAAAACAACAACATTTCAAACTTTTTTTCTTTTCGCTTCGCTTTTGCGCGTTCTGTCAAAATGGTTCGTTCAGTTTGCTGTCGTTCTTTCGTTAAAGGCGTTCGTGCTTGTCAAAGGCGAGCGAGCGCGCGTTAGCGTGTGTGTGTGTGTGCGTGATTGTGTGTGGCGTTTGGCGTGGGGCACAGGGTGGCTGTGATGCGGTTTTTGTTTCGGTGTGGTTGGTTATTTTGATGAAACGATGAGTTTTCCCGCGTTGATGACGGTACACGAAGTTTTCCTGCGTTCACGGTAAAGATGGCCGATGATTCCTACGATGAACTGCTCCTTCTGCATACGATGGCACGATTCAGCAAACAGCACAGCAAACGGCGACAGGTTCGACAGCGATCCCAGCGGCTAGAACTCCGAACGATGTCTCCAACGGTCAGCTACACGGCTCTGGATGAATCCCTCACGGCGTACAGCAGCAAGCGGCAACGATTATCCTTCGATGAATCCGGTGAGTCAGCAGCGTTTTTTTGATATTTCGAACAATTATGAGGTTCTTGTTTTCTATCTGGAGTCACTTTGATTTTCTACTACGTGATATAAGTACCAGAAACAACTTTATGTTTCCGTACCGATAGTATCACATTACCACATTACTCAATTATAATGCGGAATCTTAGTAACTTATCTCACTGTTTCACTATATCATAGGTATGGTTGGCGTTTCTTTTACGTTTGTTCCGTCGCTTCCCAAACAACAACACTTGCTCCGAACAGTGTGGCTAATTTTCGCACGACGATCAATTTTGCGACGCTCTTTTCACTGACACCGTTGCAGTGCCTTGTAGTGCGATTATTTCACCATCACCAAGTAAAAGAAGCAGCAGGTGGTCGAACGGCTTTGCACGGTTTTTGCTGTATTCGCGCTGTCCGACACTGCTTGACGCGTGTCACGAAACTGATGTTGAGCGGCAGCAGATGCGATCTCATCCGTCACGTTTGTGCGCTTGCGGACCGGTATCCTAGACCGGGGCAATAGTAATCACTTCACCCAGCGAGAAAAAGCGCACAACCGAGCGATACAGTGCGATGCACGGTCTGCGAAACGCGCAATCGGCAGGTAAATTATCGCGTAAACTATCACTGCGATTTTGGCACTGACACTGGCTGCATCCAGGCGGACGGTACGGACGAAAACTAGTTTCCCGGTTTGGGCAGACACCAAAAGAACCAAAAACGGATCACAAACAACCGCCCCAAAACGAGCAACGAACCAAAACGTTCACTGGCGAGCGAAACCGGGAAGCGCACCGCGTGGACCTACCAACATTCGACATATGATTCCAGCTGACCGGCTGTCGATATAATAAAATTACGAAAATAAAATAATACCAACCCGAAGCCGCGAGCGAGCCGCGATCGCTGGCGTTGTGCGCGTGTGTGCGTGTCCGCGCAGGTTCGGCTTCGGTGCGTACGTGCTCGCGGGAGCCCTTTTCGCTGGGGAGCGCAGCATAGATCGCGGTTGGGGATTTGGATCCGCGTGCGCCTGTGGCGGTGTTGGTGCGATCCGCGTACGATCCACGAACGGTTTCGCGATCTTCGGCTCCGGAGCACAGCATAGCTCGTACACCACTCGGTTGGCGATGATCTTGCTCACTCCCTCTTAGATGAGCTACCGAGTGGACGCACACCAAAGCAGCCGGGGCTTTCAGATTTCCCCTCATTCAGATGGTGTGGACATAATAGCGAAACAGAAGGAAAGTTTTCCCCAGCTTGCAAGCTGAAAGCACACACCACTTGCATGTATGCACCCTCCACCAATGTGGCGCTTTTGAAGTGCTGGGTGGTTAGCTTTGGATCCGCCTAACTCCAACTGCTGGCTCTATCGTTATCTCTCTCATTCTCGCTGCTTTTCTCGCTGCTGGAGATCGATATGTATTGCATTTAGTGCGTAAACATAAAAGAACTACATGTAGAACAAACAGTTATCAACATTAAACAAAATAATAATAAGACAGAAACTGATAGAAAAAATATGTACGTGGAAAAGATAGGAATAAAATTAAAGTAGCTATAAAACCTCAAGAAAATATACAAAAACTTGTAGGCCAACAAGTGAACCTATATCCTTTCAAAAAGCTATTCCTGTGAACTAACCGTTTGCCATAATAATTAATTAGGTAATCAATTTCTGATTGATGTGGTTGCCTCAGGTACCAGATTTCCAAAAGTATTTAGTATGTTCAACTCAAAACCCCTTTAGAGCCAGAAAGGGGAAAAAATGAAAATATTTCATTCTGTTAACCTATTTGGACGAGCTAAACTGGGGCTCGTTAAACATTAGTATATATTTTAGAATTATTATGTGTACATACCATAAAATTAGGCAGCTTCGAAGCAAATGCTTAACTATGATCTCAATGATGATCCGTATTATTCAAAGAATAACAACTTTACAACATGGATCGTTAGTCTTTACAATAAGATCATCCCCGAAGACTCACAATTTTGATTTTCAAAACGTAAATTTTGTTGCCCAAAAATAGGTTAGACGTCTTGTATGTTGTATAAAATAATGTGTTTAATTTGTATACGACACAGATTGAAGAAAAGACCATAAAAAAAACCAACCAACGCCACGTATTGTTTTCCGTTAGCTTTTCCCCTCGTGCGCCCATAAATTGGCACGATTCAATCAATTCGATTTCCTTCTACGACGTAACAAACGGTTATTTCCCGGTCCGGAATCGGTTCCCGTCCATCTGCCGTCCGCACCGGCGGGAGGAGCTCTCTATCCAACACCATCGTCAACCCCACAGTACGCTGACATTTGGCCCGGCACAGCGGAGTGGATCATGCAGTGAATATTCGATTCCGCCAGCGGAAGCCTTCGCCGCTACCTCAACACACGCCGGTCGATCACGCAGCCCTCCACTTCCGCTCGCAGTTAGTCAACCCCCAGATCCCGTGAGACACCGCGCAATTGGTTTTGCATATAAAATGCGGTGCGATACAGGCGATCCGAGAGCCCACCGGACGACCGGTTCGATGTGATTGACAAGCCGACGACGGAACGCCGAGAACAATTGGCGAAACCACCAAACAACCGGGCGCGCGGCAATTATCATATGATCGATTCCCGTTGGGTGATTAAACAATTTCATTGTTTCGCGGCGCGGGTCGCGGTTCCGTTTGGCGTTTTGCTTTTTCTTGCTGCCTAGCGCTTCCTCTTTCCGCCCCACAAAAGCTAACCCGGAAGCACCCGGAGCCCGCCACTAGCCGCCCGGGGCGACGGGTTGAGCTGCAAATGATTATTACCCACGGCACCGAGCAGCGCACAGGTTGATCGTAAAAATAAAAATCACCGAACGCAAAACACAACCGACGAATTAGGAAGTACGTTATGCAAAGCAGCAGAAAAGAAACTAAACATCGCACCAAACGCGGAACCATACACCAAACAGGAAGTGGATGGGTGTGCATAGTTAA
>JXXA01010314.1:0-12642 GCA_000956255.1 Anopheles punctulatus | reverse complement strand
AGCGATTTTTGTTTTGCAAAATGAAGCTAGAAGCTGTCTCCCTTTACGCTCCACTGACGGTCACCGACCTTAGCGAACTTCCAGCGAGCCGGGTCTTTCGAAACGTATGAACAGCTTACTTGGAAACAGCTGTGACAAGAACTTGTCGAACGGCTAAATCATGTCTAGATCATGTGGTGAGGGTGGTCAAGAAGAGCCCAACAAGCGGCTCAATTGTACACTCACTATAGACACCCGCTGGAAAGCGAAAACGGTGCATATCTAAACCCACCGATCGCAGCAACACATGATCGCTGGAAAATTAAGTCTGCAAACCGCACACAAAACGGATCACACGATTACGATCGCGGTAACATTAACCTAGAAAATGGCGCCCACGTCGCCATCGGAGGGCAAATCGAGTCGGCTTCGTTGGCCTCTCAACAGCGCGTTGAGAAGCGACAGAATGCAGACGGTACTGTTCACGTGTGGACGTGGGCGACCCGTTGGGTGGGTTGTACGTCCGCGGTTCTATCAGCTGCACGTGTGGAAAGACGACGGTAATTAGTCCATGCATAATCACTCCGAGCGCGAGAGCCATATGCCGAGGCGAGGGATGTTGCAATGCTTCCGAGACGACCTTCAGACGACGATGCACAGACGCTACGTCGCGGTGATGTCATCGGTGGCGGTAAAGTCGATCGATCTTGAAGCGAGAGAGAAAAAAAAGAGCGATGCTTATAATCCAACCAGGGCGTGCTGTTAATTTTAATCCCTGCCATCGGAGCCCTTAAGCCCTGGCACAAGGCCAGCGTGGTTGCGGTGCCGCTCAAAGCGAGGTATGAAATGGGCATATAATATCACTGTTTTCTAAGCGGATTTCTGTATAATTCTATTATCCATGAAAAAGGAGCTCTTTATGCGAAGGTGGTGATCAAAACGATATTGTTGAAGGTCACTGGAAAGAGTCGATGTCGAGATTTCAATTCTGCAATTACTTAATTGCATGAAACATTTTTTTCACATTTCAGAATCTTGTCTTTCACGAAGATTCAAGAAATCGTTAAATAGTCAAAATCCCTTAGGAATTTTGTGTTTAGCTTTTGCACAATACTAATGTTAGGTATAACTTTCCCGAAGAATTCTTGGATAATCTTGGAAATGGAAATAAGATAAAAATTATGATTCCAATAAATATAAAAAAAATGTTTTTTGTTTTTTTACCCTTCTCATTTTGAAGGCGCAAACTTCAAATAAAATTTGTCAACATATTCAAATTTTGGAAAAATGGGGTTATCGAACCGTTGTCGTGAAGAGATTTAATTTTAAAAATAATATACAAACATTCGCATTTCTCTTCCATGAAGGCTCGATATCACCTCGCAACCTTCTGCTTGACCGACTTAGCACACCACGCCACAGCCCATAAATAATGATTCGACCGGACGTGCGCCACCTTCGGGGATAATTTATAACAGGCTCAATGCCGCTGCCGGCTTCCCGTAATGCTGCTGCCGCAGCTACTGTACGGCAAACCCTACTGTACGGCAAACCAAGCGTACGAAACATGCAAAAGAACCACGATACATGGCTATCTGGCCGGCGGTTGCTTATCAAAAGCTTCCTCCCGGAGTTCTCCAGAAGGTCCCGACCTGCGCGAGTAAAACAAGAGTAGTGTATGTGTGTGCAAACCGTTGCCATTTTAATGTGCATAAATGTCGAGGTCGTCGCACAAACGTGGTGGTAATGATTTATACCAACACTCTCGGCCCAGTGGCCCACGATAGTACGACGGCTTCTTTAAAACTGCAGAAGAAATTGGGCCCTGAAAGGGTTCGGTTCGGAAAAAAAATACGGAAAACCGGTCACACCGCGATGGGGTTGCATAATACTCTAAACCAAATGGGGGTATTTCTGTTGCTGTCGCGGCCGACAACAAGTGAAGACTAATTTGAACCAGCTGCAGCTGGCCGTTCCACCGGCGGACGTTTCCGTTCCGTGCTAGATGATGATTAATTGGATGCCAATTCGGAAAAATTATCTCTTTCCACGCTTCGCATCGCGAGGCGACAACAGCGGTGGTGTTTTTTTTTTCTCTTTTTCGTTGACGACAGGCCCGAACCCCCTTACCCGCGATCGAGCTCTGCTTCTTCCAGTCTCCAGAGTCACGTTCGTGTCGGATTGGGATTTCCTTCCTCGCTTCGCGAAAAACTTCCGGCAGTGCAGATTACCGGCACGTCGCTGCAACGACACGGCGCAGCGGCGTCAATATTTGCCCTCGTGAAGCCTTGACTGACTGAAGTTTGACAAGTTGACAGAAAATATCGCCGACGTACATATGCAAACACGGCAGCGAAACAGCGCGGGCCCATCTTTCTCCCGCCGGGGAGGCTGTGGAGGACGATGAGGAACCGGCACGGACGGCCGTTTGGCGTTAAACAAATTTTTCGCAAACCCATTTATTAGCGAGCGCGGCAGCGCCTACAAGAACGGGAAACAACGGGGCTCTGGGCACGATCCGCGGATAAAGGTGCGAACGGTGGATGAAAAGAAAACGCGCTCGGAACGCCGTTTGCTGCTGGTGCTGCTGCTGCATGGACGACCGGATCGCGGATCGCGGGTAGCTTTGATGCGCCGTTTGTGCGATCGATTACTGGGCGGTCGTCGATTCCGGTGTGAAGGGTAAATGGTTTTGGACCGAAACGGACCGACCGGTTGCCACGATCTCTCGCTCCCTCGCGTGCAAATGTGCAACGTACCTTTTTTGATGGGCTGGAAAAATGGTGGGTTTATCTTTTTCGGGCGATCGTGCATACATAAAACACCGCTTAAGCGCTCTTGCAGCGGGCAACGAGGACCCGGTGAGGCAAATCTTAAAATCGGGCAAATTACACGCGACCGTCTATATTGTGTGCGGGGAAAATTACGGTGCAATAACGCAAATTGGCGGCGTATAGGAGAGGCGTAATGATTGTTTAAGTTTGAGATTGATATTTTATTCCGGTAGGGGATTTCATAGCTCATAGCATAGCTTTTCTGTGGCTAGTGTTGCTTTCGTGTTCAAAGTGTAGCACTTTCGTAGGAGCAATTGCTTCGATCGTGCCGTTTAATTTTGCACAAAATAATGTTGCAATTTCTTAAAAAGTACATGTCTTTGTATTTCATAAATAAGCCATCTTCCATACACAAAATAATTGATGAAAATTCAATTTCTTACTACTATTTATATTGAGCAGATTCTGTCTGCTTTTTGATAGTGATTGGTTTCTCAAAAAACAATTTAAGCACACCGCTCGTAGTAATGTTTTTTTCGTTTTCTTATCATTCCAGGTATGTCTTACGTGAAGTGTGATATTCTCATTCGTCATCCTCACGTTCTGGATTGCACCAAGACGCTAAAATACACTTTATGACTGTAAATAAATACGACTCTACCTATCGGTATTAAACTGTATAACCATCGTTAATCAACTTCGCATCATCACGTCCCCATTTACCGTGACGAAAACGATCCTGCTGTGGAACTAATCAGACGCTTAAAGTAACACAAACGTGTTAAAAATATTCACGTGTATAAAAATGCTAATGACATAGTCATCTGTTTTCTTAGCAAAATTACACTCTCTGAAAACTATTCTCACTACCACCATCGCCCATCAGAGGCACACGTTCGTCCAATTCTGTCAAATTTATTGCACTACTTCAGCTGTCGCGTGGAAAATAAATCCGTACGTAGTGCGATCGATCGAACTTAACGCCCGCCGCCAGCCCCTATATCGGTGGCATTTCATCTTTCCTCATCGCAAACGAAGTGCAAAACGATCGTGATCGTAAATCAATAAGTCATTTGCCCGTCCCCTTTCTCTCTCTCGGTCGCTATTCTTCCTCGCAACAAATTCACAACACCTACCGGAGCGCTTCACAACAAAACCACCACCGTTGATTGAATCTCTCGACCGCCATTAACACTCAACCTCCCGGGAGACCTCTAGAAACCCTCGGTGGTACAGGCACGACCGTGGCACGGCACCGCGCGCACTCGATCGCGCGCCTTCGAAGCATCGAGCGAACTAGCTCGCACCCTGCGCATCCAATGCTGTGTTTTCGTTTAATTAAAACATTAGCCCTACCACTGCGGCAGGCGAGCGTTCTCTCCTTCGCGGAGGACTTTCTGCGCGAGCGACCTCTGCGTCGCGAATGAGTGACATTTGTATTACAACGAGCACGAGACACAGCACGCCATCGACAATCGGGAATGGCAATCGATGCTTTGATTTCATGTGAAACGAGAGTGAAATTGGGCCCCCTTTTTCTCTCCACGAGGCAGAGCTCACATTACCGGGATGAAAATGAAAACGAACCCGGTGAAACACAGTGGTGCCTCCGTACGCTTTGCACACACGCCGACGGCGAGACGGGGACGGGTGTTGTTCGCTATCATTGATCGCGTCGTTAGTGTCTAGCGGTGCGCTGCGCTGGAAAACAGTCGTTTGAAAGACGATTTGAAGAAGGGTAAAAAATGTACCACCAATCGCAAACACCCAGAGACGGCGGGCTCATTCCAGGCGGTGTGATTTCTAAGATGCCAGAGACCTGAGACGTAACTGATTAGCGAGATCCATCAGCGGTGCGGTGCGAGATAGTATTGTTGAAAGCGAGAGTGCCATCAATAACAGCATGTTTTGAAAGGCAAGAGGATCATTTTTTTCGTTTGGTGTGTTGCTTTTCTTCCGAGTGGAAAAGGAGATCATAACTAGGCTAGGTGATTTTGCAGATAACAAAATTAAGGAAGAATGTACACGAGTTTTTGTGAATACAAAGAAAAATTAAAGTGAGATAAATAGACATGGTAAAACATGTAAAATTGTATGTAAGATATTGTTAAAACGTGAAGAAAATATCTATACATTTTGATATAAATCAAAATTAATCACACCAGAAGAAAGCACAAATAAAACTCGCGATCGCTAGCTGATAGAGATAAATCAGCCATGAAAACGTCATGTCACAATATTTCTCACAGCGTTTCATGTTGTTAGCGACGCGGAATGGATTACACAAAACTTATAAATTCGGAGCAATTCATTAGTTTGAATTTAACTTCCGCACACTAACTTCCATTGCCATAACTTCTATTATGCGATCAGTTGCGCCCAATGGACATCGATCCCATGCGAAAATCATCCCCCAATCGTTAAGTCTGGGTGAATCAAACCGTCTTTTGAATGCTTATTAAATAAAGCTCCCAGGTCGCGTCCGACAATGTCGCAACCAAACGAGCAACAAGCAGTCGATGGTCGGTTTCACTCCCATGAGAGAAGCGTCAAGCGCGACGGGGTAAAACTATTCCATTCCACGTAAGATGCCTAGTTATCCCGGACCTAGACATCTCCACCGGGCGCAGAAATCCCAGTGAGGGAAATGGATCGCACCGGCGTACCTTATTTCCCAACGGATTTTGTCTGCTTTCGTTGTCCACCGGCGGGCGTCCGTCCGGATGCGACCACCAAACACTCTCACTAGAGTCGTTGGCGTTTTTGTTTTTCTGTGTTTTTTTTTTTCGTCTGTCGACTTTCGATGAATTCTTCCTGCACCACACGGTACACATGCATGCGCGCGGGAGGAAAAAGCGCGTTAAACGCCGCGCATTACGCCTCGCGGTACGCTCGGCACGGGTCCACCAGACGGAGACGCTAAATTGGAGAAATTGCCGATAAAGAGTGTACCGATCGATTCATTAATAATAAACGGGCCCGTCGTTGTTTTCGGTTCGCCCGTTGGGTGAGCGGTGGCGTACAGGAAGCCCGGCCAGCAAGATTTGGACGTCGAAGCGATCGATAAATCGATGCCAAATGGCCGTAACGACGGTGGATGCTTTGGTGGATGGCGCTGCTGGGGCCTCGAGCTGACCACGAAATCTCGCAGGGTAATCTCCGGTTACGCTGGTTACGGCTTCGTACACCGGCCTGTGTGGACTTCCCTGCGGAGGTGCAAGTGCGAGAGTCTGCGACTGGCTGGCCGGTTGGAAAATGTTACAGCCGAACAATGATACAGTGCGGGACGAAATTTATCAACAGTTAATTCAATTAATTATCCGTGGCCCGATGCCCTACAGGCACGGAAAAGAAGCGTCTGGTCGAGCCGGGACGGGTTCGGGTGGGATTTCCAGGTTGATGGTAGTAGTTATGCCTGGCGGTGGTGAGATAACTGCTCGATCGATTGCGAGAAACCTTGCATATGACGGTGGAAGTGACCAACCGGTATTACGTGAGCAATGAAATTGATGGAAATAGTATGTAAATCATGCAATACGCCATCAAAACCTTAAGATACCTTCGTTTCAAATCGTACATCGGTCGTTAGAAAAACATCTAAAAAATTTTTTCCCGTGCAATGAAATGTGCATTAATTTTGAAAAATTTTGTTTGCATTAAAAAAATGGATGTTTTTTTTCAAATTTTATATCAACAATTTTAATTTATTTTCTCATCATCGTTGCATAAACCTCCAGCTTTCTCTTAAAACTTTGAATATTGCTACAATTTACCATCTTCCACAGTCAGAAGACAAGAAATAAATGAACTTCTTTTATGCGCAATGTAATTTGCCGCCATCCCCATGCACTCCTTCCCGCAAGACACATCAACCACAAGGGCAAAACATGTCTAGGTCGATTAATGAAGCATTTACCTGCTTGTCGACCGTTGCCGTTTGCTCTTGTTAAATCGGTACGCCTGAGAGAAAAAAGAAGTGCGCTTACATCGGCTTTTGCCTTCTTCACTCGCCCTCGCGAAGAATGCGAAAGGCATGTCTCACGGCAAACGGCGGACAACGGATAGATTTTTATCACTTCCAGCTTTCAGCACCTTTTTTCCCGCCTCCCCCATTTGATGTTGGCTTTTCGCGCGGGTGTCTTGCAATTTTGCATCGGCGTGCATCGGCGCAAGGATGAGAAAGGATTTCGAAACCGAAGCAACACTCGCGCGAGCAAGACATTGATCCATCATTCGGAACCGTGTAGTCGCAATGTCAGCCATCCGTGGGGTGCACCCACATTCTTCGAGCGGGCCAGTGGATGAGGAAAGCTGGTCGGACGATGTTTCTGCAGCGAGGAGACATTTTTCATGTTCCGCGTGTCGGACATACCACATTCACTTTCGTTCGGCGCTGATGAGTCGGGTGAGATAATTATCCGAACATATTTGCTCTCACTTTTTGATGGATTTTTGAACATCTTGGCGTGGGGGTGGTGTGGCAGGCACACCAGGAAGAACGCCAGGGCCGCAGTGTGCACACGAGCAAAGAGTAGTTCGATGATATCGGTTCAAATTTGTAAAGATCCCGATGGATCATGGTGTAGAGACACTTTCGATATTTCTGTGAAAAGTGTTCTACCGTGAACATGAGCTTGTACTCCTACAATACTTTGTTGTAGTCGGGCACGATTTATCTCCACTTCGACTGACAACCTACCAGTGCTTGTTGACAAATGGACACCGATTTAGAATCCAAGATCGCGAACCGATACTGCGCACAACTTCCTACTTCGAACGTTCGTTGAATACAGTGTTAAAAAAAATACTAAAATGTTTTACTTCACCCCAATCGTCAAACACTCACACTCTTTCTCCATCTCGATCGCAATTAACCACCGCACCGCGGATATCCAGAGGAGAAACGGAGCACGACGACACGATTCTCGGTCGCTGTCTTGTACTTGAAAATTAAAATTAGTCTACCACACGTAATGAATGAGCATCTGGCCGAGGCCTGTCCTCGAGAAGACTCGAGGAGATCCTTTAAACGACCGCCGGCTTTCATTTCCGCCATCCACCGCCACGCACATGTCCACGACCAGCAGCAATTGGCATTAGGTACAAATTAATCATCCTTCAAAATGTGCAGCAACTGGCCGCCCAGACCACCATCACCCGCCCAAGCGCAAAACAGTAGGCAACTCCCACTTTCGCCCGCCAGGATTGGGGTGTGTACGAGCACGCGCACGTTGATGACAGGCACGAGAGGAAATCGACACGCGGCCATCGACCACGTAAACGCACTCGCACTCGCTGAACGCTCCGGGTCGGGCGGGCCGGGTGGCTGGGAACTTTAATTATTTATTGACAATTATCCTGCGGGCTTATTAAAAAGCTTAAATCGATTGCTCCTCGATCGATTATTGATGCACGATCACGTTTTTGCTCTGGCGAGGGTTTTGCCACGTTCTTTCTCGGCACTTCGTGTGTGTGTGTGCAGCTGGGAGAAAATATGTCCACAAGCGACGAACCCTCCCAGGTTGGGGCTTACACGGGTGGCGTAATAGCGGCGATCGTGTCCTCGATTCGCTCTGGGTTATGTGCTTAAATAGGGAAATGAAGCTGCGGCCTGTAAAATTACGAGGCTAGAAACAAACAAAAAACTAGATCTATATTTTCATGATTTTCTAAAAGAAATAAGTATGCAAATTTTATTTCCATTTGACTCGTTCGTTGAAATGGATCGCATTACTCACGAGCCGCAGCATCCATCGGACGAACGAGCGAAAATGGGATCGAATTGCATTTCCGACCGACAGCAAGCTGACCACCGGCACTAACCACCGTGTAATAAATTTCATAAAATTTCAAAACCAATTTCCCAAGTCATCAAATTTGTTAACCTCCCGGCATCTTGGGGCGTGTGATCGATCTTTATATAGTGTGGCGGTGTGGCCGTGTGTCGCGTGGTGTCGGTGGCTAGTTTTACTCCATTACCAGCGTGATTTGCATACGCTTTACGACACCCATAAAGGGGGGAATCCATAATTTACCACACCAGGCGGAACCCCGGACAGCAGGGAGCTGCGGAGTGGATGATCGAAAATTCATTTATGCGTTTGCATGCGATTTGAAGGAGAGGAAATATGAGAGTGCGTCTGTGTTAGTGTTTGTGACTGTGTCTCGCAGCTTGCGCCCACACGCAGGCAGTTAAACTCGAACGAGCTGCTATTAATTTAACAAAGCTGATGAACGATACTGCTCCGAAACTTGTTTATAGAGACGTTACGGAGGCGATTGGGAAAACATTATGGATTAAGGGGCGACGTTTGAGCCCGACATCGTAAGCAGTGCAATTTTATTTTTATCCCCCTTCAAACGTGCCTCTAATGATGATGATCTGAAAGATTAAATTTTTCGCCGCCCGTCACACCGCGCGATGACGAACGAGAGAACTTGATCGGCAACTGGAAGCGGAAACAGCGCACCGATCAACCAACAATTGCATAACAATTCGACTGGTTTCTTTTGCTTTCCGCGCGTAATCTAATTACGCTTCATTAAAGCGCCCGATCCGACTCGGGATCAGTTCCGATTAGCTCCAGTGTTGGCAGGATCGCTACCCCGTATCTATAGCGCGTTCTGAGCTTGTTTTCCTTGTCCGGACAGGTTTTTATCTCGCCGCTGCAAACTACAAACTACCGGAGGCTAATGGAGCATCTTCGTCGCACCTGTTTTACCCGCACTTGAAGCACGACGGCGCGGCATTCGATCGTGCGATGATCAAAGCGACCCTTTGCGGATGGGGTTTGTCATTCGCTCATTCCGCGCGGTTTTTATAAACTGCACACGCTCCTCCGCGCTCTGATTCATCTCCGCCGCGGAATGTAGGTTACAAACTGACACATCGCGGTGGACAGGCAGATGAAGCTGCAGAAGTGGGACTTTAATTAAAATGCAATTAAGGTGAATTAATTTTTCATTAGTGCGATGTCGTGCTCGGTCGCATTTTATAGCCCAAGGAAGGTGGAGTCTTTGCAGAATTTCCGCTGCTGTTGTAGATGCAAGTCAGTTAAAATAAAGATCACATGCGCTTTTAAGGTCTCAACAAACGCATGCAAAATGTGCAGAAAATCGGTATCGATATATTTCTGCCGTTTCCCTCCAAAACTCTTCGAACCATAATTAATCGAATCAGTCATGAGCGTGAGAAAAATGCCCACTATTTAGCTATCGACTCAAAGCCTTCAGCTATGGCTGCGTAGAGAAAAAGAGAGGCCACACGCCCAAGAAGGATGGTGTCAATTGATGTACTAAACGGTCGATAATTTGCACTCCGCCCAGTCCATTCGCTAACGATGTGCGGTTTTTTTTTCTTCAACCATCCAAACCTCGACACTTAAATGGATAGATAAGAGGTGAGAAAATAACACCTGATAGGCACCACCGGCGGGCATGGGATGTTCATGTGAACGACCGGGATAAGATTGCATTGTGAACCCGCAAGCTAGGGGATGAATGCCACCAAGGGAACTCACTTTTAAGACGTTTATCCGCGTTGGGTCAAGCAACAGCTAGCATTTATATTGATTCTGCTTAAATTATCCATTAAATTGTCTGTTGGAAATCTTTCTGAAATATGTTACTTTTCCAGCTTAAGTTAATCTTAAAACTTGTTTACATGTTCAAAGTATGTAGCAAGGATCAACAGTAGATGCATCACAAAGTAAAATGAAATAAAACGACAAAAGAATTTTTACTTTAAAAGTATTCCCACATGCTTCAAGTGAATATACTTTGTAAAAGCCGATGTCGCAAGAAATGAAGTTCAATTAAAGTTTAATCTACAGATTCGCATAAAATGAATCTTTAAATACGCTTTATCCATTATCGTTCGTAAATAAGAAGCTCGTTTATAAAAAGGAAGTCTTGTTTCCCAATAAGACTTCATCCCAATTTTCCAAAACTGCTCTCCACCAACGAGCACTCCTCGACATGCGACAGAAGCGAAAGCATGTACGTATGCAAAAATACGACTGCAAAAAAAGAAAAACATTTTCTTTTCCAAATGTCACAATACAACACACAAAAAAACACGCAACAAACACCACATGCGGGCACATCCGAGTCGGCTTGTAAAAATTATAAAACAAACACAAAAACCGCGGTGGAACCGATAGGGAAATCACGCTAATTTATTCCAACATTGGCATTGAAAACCAATCGAATCGATTGAATTGACCGGTTCGCACGCAACAAAAAGCGGTAGAAACCGTGTTCGTTTGCATGCAGGTAGCGGGAGAATGCTGTGTGTGAGCGTGCGGGGTAGGTTTTTCGTACGTTTCCAAGTCCAATCCACCGTGAGCGAAAGATCGATTGTTTCGTTTTCACTGGATGATGTTTAGAAAGCTTTTATTGAAACACTATCATTCAATGGTTTTGCTGCATTGATGGATTATTTAGTCGAATGTCGTTTCGACCTGTGTATTTGCAGAGATAAGAGATAGGGTTGGCGAACAAAACCACTCGCCGGGACGGACAGATGCCACCGCTGGCGATGATAGTGTTTAGCGCAGCAGAAAACACAATCTCGCGCCGCGACAAAAACCATTCGTCTTTCACTTGCAGAAAATTCCACACCGAAACACGACGGTGGCGACGGTTTTTGCATGCGACAACTTCGATTCGACAAACATAATTCTCGTTTCGCTCGATTCCATCCGGTTTGGTTCGCTTCGCTCCGTCAGCGTGCGCAGGATTTGGCTAATGGATGGTAAACGGTGGCGCGTTCGAATCGATGGTTCGATCGATACGCGTCGCAATCCTGGCGTCGTCGGTATGCATCAACATCAAAACCCACCTAACGAACGAACGATCCGTCGAAGCATCGATCGATCTTTCACCCACCACCCGGTGGAGTAGCACTGGTGGTGGTGGTGGGTGGGGAATTCTGATCATTCCCATGCCCCTGGAGCGGCGACCGGTGTCCATTTTCCATCCGAAGTCGCGTTTCGCGCTCGCGCGCGCGCGCCCGATCGTTCCTTTCGCCAACACGAGCTGCACAAAATTGATTGGCTTTTCATTTGTTTGTGCCGATTGTATGAAAATTTGATTCGATCCGGGGAGTTTATTAACCACCGACCGGTTACGTCGTCGTGCTTCCCACCCGCAACCACGGGAACCGGAAGACAAACGCACCGTCGCGAACCGCGCGACGAAACGAAACTGATACGAAATGCAAACGGATTATGCTGGTGCGTCCGTGTGTGGAGACCGACCGACCACAAACCAGCGGGCCCCGAGCCCCCGGCTGGTGTGATTTAAAGAGTGACGAAATGTTTATTGTGGTGATTGGATTTATCGCTTGATTGTGTCGCGATCGGTCGCCCCCGTGGAAGATGCAACCGGTATCGAGCCGTATGCAAACGAGGGAGAGTGGAAGCAACAGTCCGGCCACATTGCGAAGCAGCGAAACTGAATTCTTCGCGAAATGGTATGGAGCTGACGATGGCACGCGGTTACGCACACCGTGGAATCTATAAATTGGATGCGCATTCAATGTCACATTGAAAGGCATGATTTATTTCCCAAATGCTGCCTGCGGGAAAGAATGAAACGAGCGTCTGCCGGCGAGTATGGCACGCGCATCTTACATTTTGATAAGGACTATTCATCGCACCGGTTTGCTGTTTCTTTGAAGTGCGTATGAACCGTGGTTTTAAAATATTTGAGTTGCCGGATCATTTACACCTTTGGTGCTTACAGATTACGATGACTTTGAGAGGACATTTTTTACCGTCCAGACGATGGATTCCTCAAACTTTGAAAACCTTAGCACTTTTAGATTAGATGAGTTTATAAGCTGGAAGCTCTATTTCATTTTTATTTTCCATTGATACTGCTTTTA
>JXXA01010313.1:0-17076 GCA_000956255.1 Anopheles punctulatus | reverse complement strand
ACGACGGGATAACCGGGAGCATTTGCCCAACTCTCAAAGATCGCTTCCACGGTATCAGGCAGATCAACAGAGTTGAATTTTTCGATGCTTGCGTACAGATATTGGGGTTTCGTGCTGAGATAGCTACGCGATCGAAGGTAATCATTAATAGCTTGTCGAAACGTTTCAAATCCGATGACATTTTGAATCATTCGTATGACCGAAGCACTCTTCTCGTACACTACATAATCATACAGCTCATTGAGAATAGTAGGATCTGTTGCATAGAAGCTCATCGGGCGAGCTGTACTCTTACAATCTCTGGCGAACGCATGGTGCACATTGTTCGGGATAAACTGATCCCACAGGTTCCAGGAAGGCTCAAGCTGCAAAGCATTTTACAAATCTATTACATTTTCTTTTACAACTGGCAATATTACGGCCTGGCCTACCTGAGCGGTGATGTAATATTCGTAGTACTTCGCAAAGCCCTCATTCAGCCAAACATACGTCCACCATTCCGGTGTTACTTCATTACCGAACCACATGTGCACAAGCTCATGCGTGATGACGGATCCGATTTTTTGCTTGGCAAGTGCTGCTGTTTGCACCTCGTTTTCGTAGAGCAAAAGATCTTCACGGAACGTGATCAAGCCCCAGTTCTCCATTGCACCGAGCGCAAAGTCTGGGATCGCCAAAAGATCTATCTTTGGCATTTGGTTCTGACGACCGAAATGCGTTTCCATTGCACGTAAAGAGCGTATGGCAAACTCGTGCGCGTATGTGGTGTCGTTTACTTTGTTTTCCTGAAAAGATGGAAAGAGTGTAGTTAATAAAAGGCATTGAAGGCAGTGAAGATACCATGACATTATTACCGGTGCAAATACTCGGAAAAGTTCGCCATCCGAGTGAATTGTTTCAAATTCCGATACAACAAAAGCCACAAGGTAGGTTGACATAAGAGGTGTTGTGTCGAATAAAGTTTCTTTGTACTCTCCGATGTGATCGCTGCAATCAGATCAGATCGTATTAAAACCAATCAAATATTACTCACATATTTTATCCGCATCTTACCTTTGGACAGCTGGCATGTTCGATAGAGCCGTGTGTTGAGGTAGGTGACGAATTTTTATGTTGAATCTCGCTTTGTAGGCTGGTTCATCGTAACAGGGAAACACTGTACGAGCGTACGTTGCAGCAAAGAACGTCGTAGCCAAATATCTACAGTGGTCAAATTTACAATTTACTCAGCTTATCTTATTCTCTTTTAAAAATTCAAATATTAACTGATAAACAAATAAATTTTATTCTTTATAAATGTTTTTTTATCCTGGCCATCATTTATAGAGGTTGATAACTAAAAAGTATTAACTTCAGCTACTCATTGTACACTATTCTATATTGCTTTCGGTTGAGTAGACACCTTTTTACATTGATTTACTTTTGAATGTATTTCAACACCAGATGATACCTGTGTAGAATATAAAATAAATAATATAGCAAATATTTGAACATACTTTGTATCACTTCCAACACGATAACTGCTTCGATATAGACCCTTGAAGAAATCCACGCTGATTTTACCAGTGAACTCTATATGCACCTTATATATTTCATTCGTTTCCAATGGTTTATTTAAGCTAAACATTATTTTTTGCAATTCACTAAAAACAACAAACGATTCAACTGGCACTTGCTCTCCACGTGGATCAGTTACATGAAGGCTCGTTTCATTAATAGTCAATCCGGCGCTATTGATTGAAAAGCTGGATCCGGTACCGGTGTATTTCAGTGTTATGTCAACGGTTCCACAATAGCTGCTGAAACTGGCATCGGTCATGTCGAGAAAAAGGTCGTACGATAACGGTTCAGACACTGGATGCAGTAGATAGCCATCTTCGTCATTTACATTTTGCACACGATCGTTTAACTTATGTTCCGATGGGATAAATGTTTGTGCTATAGGGCACAACACTAAAACAAACAACACCACCGTGAAAGCGCTTTGCAGTAAACACATGATGTTACAGATCACGTCGTGATAACTGATAGTCCGCTAGACCCACTGGAAGCAGTGAACGTTCCACTCTAGACTGACGATCCACACCAAAATACCGGACATCTACAATGTGCTATTGCCATAATCTTTTTCTTACCTGAACCATACACACTGATTGAGATAGCAAAACGTACACCAATACGACAATGATTAAGATGACGGGTAGCTTTTCGAAATCTATTACAAACACTAAAATGAGGCTCATTAGGTTTTATAGCATCTGATAACGCGTGGTCTTATCATTAGTACGTTAATAGCAATGCTTACCGGTAAGAGATAAACAAATTGAAAGAAAAAACAACTATTTTCTTCTAGCAGGAGGCATTTTTTATGGCAACACTAGCTGTACCAGAGTGGCTCGATTTTACCCATTCGGTATTGGAGTTGGAGGTAAGAATAAAACGTCAATTTAACAAAACAAAAAGAACGGGTATCAAACATTTAATCATTTTATGATCATTCGTTCTAGGAAGTCCGTCGAACGGAGTTAAAATAATCCTTCTCAATGAAATAAGTAAATTTTGGTACGTAAATGTTAATACACAGAACGAATTGCTCTTTGAATTCAAACTGCCTGAATCGTAAAACTCCAACTAAATGGTATAATTTAAATTCAATTTTTGTTTTAAAAGCAAAATATTGCATCGTTAGTTAGTCTGTGCTCAAGCTAGACTATTATTTTGTTAATGTTATTTTGTTATCTTTTATAGAATATACTATTTTCTCCTCGCAAAACATATTAAAAGTGAGGTTTTACTATTCCACCCTCCAGCAAATTGTTTACTCAGTAATTACTCTTCTATCGTTTGTTTTTAAACGAAACCGTCTCTTTTCTTCTTAAGTGACGAACGTAATTTACGGCATCGTTCAGAATCCCGGGACGTTCCTTCCGCTCATAAAAGATCATTCCCGAGCTGTACCTCATCGTACCGTAGGGTATCTACGATTCGTGAAATGTTCCACCATCGCGCTCTAACCGGTTAAACATCCGACGACCAAACGCGTACGGCGAAACAAGTGATGCCACCATACATCCTGTCGGCGTAACCATCTTCACATTAGACGGTGACTGTCGAACCCCGGCGGTGCTACGATATTTACTGCTGCTAATTACCATTTACTGTTTAACCACACTGACACCCGCGGCAAAACCTCCCATGATGTAGATGGCTGCTACCCTCTACGTTTAACCTACATCGTGCGCCGAGATAAGCTAACAGCTCACTTTCAGCGACATTTGACTGGCGCAGAATAGCTTACCTTTACTATTGCTGGCGCTTTTCCAGTTGCAACCGATCATGCAAGATAGAAGCACAAGGTTGTGCTTTATTCGATCAATAAAGTAAGCTTTTAAAGATTGAGTTTTACAGGGTAACCTTTATTTGAATCATAGATTAGAGAGCGTGCATCATTTCGTTACCGGGGATTTACCAGTGTTGTGCCGTTCACATCATCAATCATGTTATCAAAATGTTGATTGATTTAGAAGTGTGGCAGTGCGTATGTGTTCTTACTATCTTTGTTTTAATCGTGCCATGTGATTTTTTCTGCACTGATGCTGTGCATAGATTAACATTTTATTTGCCTCCCAAATCACTTCATCATTGGGAAAGTACGTTGCAAAATACTTTCTTGTCAAGATATCGTACCGATATCAAATTAAGAAGCGCCCGCGAATTAGTGCAGTAGTTCATTTATTACTCATAGCCTCTAGCAATTGAAAACCCGCAAATCGATCACACTCAGCAAGTATCGTTTGACAAATTGGTGAATCATAGTCACGAAAGAGAACGCGCACCTGGAACATGAATGATAAAAAGTACAAACCAATCATACCCCTTCCAAAAAAGTGGAGTGATAATGTCAATGGTGATGTATCCGTTCGAAAGATAAACGAAAATAATATCCAAACGAGGCGTACGTTTGCCACTTCGCCGCAACTGTTGCCGGTGGTTGTAGACATTTCTGAGACCAACAAGTAATAAGCACTCTTAATGCATTTATAACGCTGATAAAGATAGTCCGCAGTGAAGATCCATTCTTGACATTCTTGCCATTGCCGGAATTACTGTCGTTTGAGGGGCGCTTCTTGGCTAGAAGCTACTATAAATGTGACAAACTGCCCGAGTGCTCGTCCATTAAACTAACTGTCGATCGGGGGTCACCTGAGGCTCCGCACCAGTGACTGTACGGTGGGACGTGTGTCGTAGCAAGTGAACAGGTGAGGCAGTGATGTGATAGTGCTTTTAGAATATTACGGTGCACTGTTCGGAGTGACTTTTAGTTTTCTTATGATTCTCATCTCCGGCATGATATTTTTTATTATGAAACCCAATGTTTTAGTGTTAATTATAGTGTACTTTAAATTAAAAATAATAATATAGATGAATGATGAGTAGATGAATATTGGACCCATGTGATATTTTTTGCAGAAATTCTCAAACTGATTGGCTCGCTTTTTGGGGATATTTTATTGCAGAATGAACTCGACACTGTGGTCTAGCCTCTTGGCTTTCGCTCTCGTATGTCTCCAAGTACGTCATGCATACGGTACACCGCTACAACCGATGCATCTCAATCAAACCGATCCATTGCCCCGTGCCCAGCCCGAAGAATATCGTCTGAATGAAGACGTGTGGCCCACGCATTATGAAATCGAAATTAAACCCTACTTCGAGGCGGAACCTGACAAAAACGCGTTTACGTTCGATGCCAGCACCGTCATCACCGTCACCGCAATGAACGAAAATGTTCGTCAGATAAAACTGCACATGGCACACTTGGATGTAGTGTTGTGGAGCGTAATACGCAAAAGTAACAGCGTGCCGGTGCGGAATGGTAATGCGACGTATAACGATGAAACGCAAATATTAACGCTCAACTTGAACGAAGCGCTGCTAAAAAACGTAGAGTACTACATTTTGTTCAACTACGTTGGCCGGATGGAGGAGAACATGCGCGGATTCTACCGAAGTTACTACACGGTCAACGGCACGAAGGTGTGGCTAGGATCGACTCAGTTCGAGCAAACCGATGCCCGTCGAGCGTTCCCTTGCTTTGATGAGCCGAAATTTAAGGCAACGTTTGCGCTGAAAATAAACTATCAATCTAATAAATACAGCGTGTTCGCGAATACACCGATCCAACGCAATGATACCATCGGGTAGGTGTGAAGATTAGTAATCGAGCTACGAGCAGCAATTAAGGTTTTTTTTTATTTTATTTCAGAAACAATCGAACGCTCGCCACTTTTCGTGCAACACCGAAGATGTCGACCTATCTGTTGGCATTCATCGTAGCGCCGTACGAGCTAAATGAAATTAATGATATGGGTATTCTAGCCCGTCCCGATGCCATCAACCAGACCCAGTACAGCATGACCGAGGGACAAAAGCTGTTGAAGGCGCTGGGCGACTGGATCGACTATCCGTACGATAATGTGACAGAAATCTCGCGCATGTACATGGCTGCCGTGCCTGACTTTGCTGCGGGCGCTATGGAAAACTGGGGTCTTATTACGTATCGCGAATCGAGCTTGCTTTACGTGCAGGAAGAAGCCACCAGTCTGCAGCAGCAACGCATTGCCTCCATCATAGCGCACGAGCTGGCGCATCAATGGTTCGGCAACTTGGTGACGTGCGAATGGTGGGACGTGACCTGGCTGAATGAAGGCTTCGCCACCTACTTCGAGTACTTCGGAACGGCCTTGGTCGAGTCGACCTGGGAGCTCGACCAGCAGTTTGTGCTGGAGAAAGTGCAGACTGCACTGCTGTCGGATGCCTCGTCAACTACCCACCCGATGACGCATCCGGTGTACACTCAGGCCGATGCCAGTGCCATGTTCGACAGCATTTCGTACAACAAGGGCGGTGTGGTGTTGCGTATGATGCAGCACTACCTTACGGACGTAGTGTTCCAGACCGCTATCAGAGACTACGTGAAGGATCGCCAGTTTAAGAGCTCTAGGCCGAAGCATTTGTTCACCGTGCTGGACAGTCACCAAGCTAACGCCAGTGCGTACATGAAACCTTGGACCACCCAGCCAGGATATCCACTTGTAACAGTGACCCCGTATGGCGATGGATTAAACATCACTCAAAAGCGGTTCCTCGCGAACGGAACCGATCATGATGATAAGCTACTCTGGCCGTTGCCGATCACATTCGCTACCAACGCCGGACAGTTCTCCAATACCAAGCCTATCGAAATTGTAGCAACCGAGACGTACCATATTCCGTTGCCAAATGCTTCTGAAGTGCAGTATATTATCCTGAACAACCAACAAGTGGGCTACTATCGTGTCAACTACGACGACACGTTGTGGGATAGGATTAGCAAAGCTCTCACCAGCAAGGACTTTGGGGGAATACATGTGCTCAACCGTGCGCAGATCGTCGATGATTTGCTGAATCTTGCTAGAGCGGACATAATCGGATACAGCAAGGCGCTAAATATGTTGGAGTACCTGAAAAATGAAAGCGAATATGCACCCTGGTTAGCCGCTCTCAACGGTTTGGGCACACTATCGCTGCGAATTCACCAACAAGACGAGCAATTATTCACGGTAAGTACAAAGTATGCATCGATGCATCGAACTACCCCGTTTGTGACCACATTGCATGATTTGCTCCATATTTTAGCAATACATTTTAGACATTTTGGCAAATGTTTACGAGTACGTCAAATTTGAAGCACCCACCTACTCGGAGCGTCGAGTGCATACCTACCTGCGGCGCGTGGTACTTGACTGGGCCTGTCGATATGGGCACGATCACTGCAGGAAGCAGGCCGTAACGGAGTTCGAGAGATTCCGTAGTAATTCCAGTGTGAAGTGAGTGACAACCGCTTGGAAACACTCAGCGTGCCATGCTTTCTCGGGCAGTTACATTCAGAATGCTTTCGCTTTCTCCTTACCCTTCAACCGCTTTACCCTGCAGAGTGCATCCCGACCTCCGTCAAGTAGTGTACTGTGAAGGTGTGCGCAGGGGATCGGCCGAGCAGTTTGACTTTCTGCTTCATCTGTACCTCACGACAAACGTCGCCACGGAACAGCAGCTAACGCTGCAGGGAATGAGCTGTGCCGCGGACAAAGCAATAATTCATGTGAGTAAAAGAACAGCGACCCCTTGCCACTCTGCATCGGTACTTACTGCATCTCCTTCACTGAACAGAAATTTATGAACCTCACAAGCTCCGACGATGTTCGAAGCCAAGATAAGGGCACCGCGTTATCGTTGTTGCTCAACAATCAGTACGCGCTGGAATCCGCAGCATCCTACCTCGTGACGTACAGTGCACGTTGGGCAGAAGCGTAAGCATTCCCTGTCACAAACACTACGCTCCTAGGCTTCAACCGTAAACCTCCTGCACCATCTTTTTCGTTGTAGACACGGTGGGTACGAACACGTTGCAATGGCCCTTGGTGGCATCCTTTCCCGTACGAAGGATTCGGCCGTGAAGGACACGATCGCAGCGTTTGCCGAAACGAACAAAGATGTGCTGGGTGCGGCTGCGTACGACCTCGTCGGCAAAGCTGTGCTAGAATTTGAGCGCAATCAACAGTTTACACTGGCCCATCGGGATGAGATACGTGAGGTTTTGAACCAGAAAGCTGGCAGTGTAGCGTCACAGACGGTTATCTGCGACATTGCCGTTGCGTTGTGTTTGCTACTGGTAGCGCATTTGGCTCGGTGAAAACAAATGCTCTGTGATTGCTGCTTAAGTATCGATAAGAAAGAATCATGATCGTTCAATAAAAACAGGTCAGGTCAGTTATGTTTAAATCCACTATAAATTATCCAGCTTCTAATTAAGTGTCGGGCCGTTGCGTGAGACACGTGGCAATGGAAACAGAAATTTAACTACCACCGCATGCAGTTTCTATTTGGTAACAATCATTTTTCGATTGCGAACAGCAAACGGTGTAAGGAATCAATCAAAACAAATGTTCCAATTTGAAACCGGGTTTGTCGTTGGTTTGTCCAAACAACCTACGATCACCACTGCCAAATTACATCGTCGCTTCCATCGATTGTGCGCTGATATCGGTACTGTAGGACCCGCATGCCACGCACGGTTCTCCAATCTACACTGAAGAGGCTTGTTCGGGGGTTTTACCGTTTTATGGAGGTACACTATCTATAGGACGCACAGCCGTTTTTCGAATGACAACGGGCTATCGATGGCACACTATCTTATAATGCTGATAAAGCTTGTCATCTTGATTCGCTTACCTGCCCTATTATGATTTTGTGTGTATTTTTTTTTTTACTTAGATTTGTCATCGAGCATCCTTCTTTCTCTATATAAATCGTTGTAGATCCGCCTTCTGGTCAGTTGCTTGTTAGCTTTGCTGGGCAACCCTATCAGGTAAACAAGAAAACGGTGGTGCAAATACTAAGTGTGAACAAACGGTGCATGGTTTATTAGTAAGAACATGTGAAAGGGCAGTCAGTGACATAAATTGCAGATTTGGTTTGGACAGTTCTTACAAAATGTCCAGAATATTGAATGGCAATTTGAATAGAGTGCAATTTCGGAAGTGATTTTTTTCTTACGACTTATGTTAACTTCATCAAGTAGTTGGTTAGAATTGGGATCAATATGGTTACATTGAAAAATAAGCGTAAAATATTTCGAAAGATACCTTTACGATTAGTCTAGTGCATGAGTGGTACACGAATTATCGAAATGTTAGATGATTAACGCGAAGTAATCTAGTAAACCCAAGTATATTCGTCCGAATTGTGCAACCTATCCTAAATAGCAGACAGACATGTTAATGGCATGTGATGTTCGGCCACGTGTCAAGCGTAGTTTGTGATTATCAATTACACATTAGTTGCAAGACATGGACTCTGTTTGTTATTTTATTGAGCTGAGGTCATTAGTAATAACACGAAAAAAATGTTTTTGCTTAGTTGTTTGAAAAAGACGCAATCAAGTTTCATTATCTTCACATCTATGAATCGCCAGAAGGTTTTACTCTCATACGCCCTTCTCCGAAAGTGTACTCTCATACTATGTACTCAAAGCGTGCCCCTAATGTTTCGCCTACTTATCAATCGGTTGTCTTTATTGCCCATTCATAGAGATTAATGTAACATCGTAAATTGTAACGCATCTCCGGCATTCGTTATCTGTTTGATGTATCACTTCAGCATGACGATGGCAAAAAAACTAGCACTGGTGGCGATAGTCACCTGTGCTTGCGCATTGGTTTCAACTAGAGCGAGTCCACTTGACCCGGAGCGATACTTTTTGGTGGAGGCCGAGCCACGTGCCCAGCTGGAGGATTACCGACTAAACGATGACGTGTGGCCCAGCCACTATGATGTTGAGATCACACCATACCTGGAGGTAGAAACGAACAAGGTCCAATTTACCTTCGACGGCAGTGCCAAGATAACGGTCAGCACGTCGAAGCAGAACGTCACACAGATCAAGCTGCACATGGCAAGGATGGAAATCAGTGCGTGGAGTGTAACACGTATGTCGGACAACGCGGTCATTGCGACCCAAGTGCAGACTTACGATGCTGAAACGGAAATCCTTACGCTTCCACTCAACACGCCCCTAGAGGCGAACGTGGACTATCAGTTGTCGTTTGCCTACGTTGGTCATATGGATGACGATATGCATGGATTCTACCGCAGCTACTACTGGGTGAACAGTGAGAAGGTGTGGATGGGATCTACCCAGTTCCAGCAGACCCATGCTCGCCGTGCGTTCCCGTGCTTCGATGAGCCCAAGTACAAGGCAACTTTCCAGCTGAAAATAAACCACAAGACGCAGTACAATGTGTACTCCAACACGCCGATCGTGAGCAGCACCAATCCGGAGTAAGTGGGTTGTAAAATCTAATACGCAGCTGGCTAACTGAACGCCATCGACTGTTTTTCCTTTTCTATCACAGAACCGGCCGCAACTTGACAACGTTTGGCGTTACGCCGAGTATGTCCACGTATTTGGTAGCCTTCATCGTCGCACCGTACCAGGCTAACGAACGTGACGGCATGGGCATTCTGGCCCGTCCCGAGGCCCAGAACCAGACCCAGTACAGCTTGGATGTGGGCATCAAGTTGTTAGATGCCTTGGGCAAATGGATCGACTACCCGTATGCGAATGTGCCCGCCATGACGCGCATGTACATGGCTGCCGTGCCCGACTTTTCGGCTGGCGCCATGGAAAACTGGGGCCTTCTAACGTACCGTGAGACTAACATTCTCTACCGTTCGGATGATTCGACGAGCCTGCAGCAGCAACGCATCGCAGCTGTCATTTCGCACGAGATTGCACATCAGTGGTTCGGCGATCTTGTCACCTGTGAGTGGTGGGACGTGACCTGGCTGAACGAAGGGTTCGCCCGTTACTATCAATACTTCGGAACAGCGCTGGTTGAGTCCGACTGGGAACTGGAGCATCAGTTCGTGGTGGAGCAGCTGCAGGGTGTGATGCAGATGGACAGCCTTACGAGCACCCATCCGATGACGCATCCCGTGTACACTCAGGCCCAGGCCAGCGGTATCTTCGATAACATTTCCTACAACAAAGGAGCCGTCACGTTGCGCATGATGGAACACTACCTTGGAAAGGAAACGTACCAGACGGCACTACGGGCATACATCAAAGACCAAGCGTTCAAAACTACCCGCCCGGAGGATCTCTTCAGCGCATTGAATCGCTACGATCCGAACGCACGATCGTACATGGAACCGTGGACGGTGCAGTCGGGCTATCCGCTGCTCACCGTCACCAGCACCGACAACGGTTTCCAGATTACCCAGAAACGATTCCTCGTCGACGAACCGAACCACTCGGATCAGACGACGTGGCCACTGCCGATCTCCTACGCCACTAAGCCGAGTGATTTCTCAGCCACTAAGCCCGTTTTTTACACTGGCGTGTCGTTCGACATCGCCGTACCGAATGCGGCCGATGTGCAATACATGATTCTGAACAACCAGCAAGTCGGCTACTATCGCGTCAACTACGACGCTATCCTATGGGGCAAGATCAGCAAGGCCCTCAATAGTGAAGGCTTCGGTGGCATTCACGTACTGAACCGTGCGCAGATCGTGGACGATCTGTTCAATCTTGCGCGTGGTGATATTGTCCCATACGGAACGGCACTGGAAATCCTCGAGTACCTGAAGGACGAAACCGAGTACATACCTTGGTTGGCCGCGATCAATGGGCTTACGACACTGTCGCGTCGCATTCATCCTGATGATGAAAAGTTATTCACGGTAAGCGTTGTTGCGCGATGGTGGAGTTGAATTTTCTTAGCGATCCACACACGTATGCACATCCTTTCCTTCTTCAGCTACACATTCTGGACATTTTCTCCAAAGCGTACGACACTGTCAAGTTCCAGGCACCGAGCGCATCCGAACGACGTGTTTTCACGTACATGCGACAAAACGTACTCCAATGGGCTTGTAACTATGGTCACGAAGAGTGTAGCAAGGCCGCAGTGGCTGAGTTTGATCGTTACTACAAAAATCCTGCAGTGAAGTATGGCTTCAACAGATTGGAAAGATGCGAACAATTCTGATCCGGCTATGTTCTCTTCCTTTTACAGAGTTCATCCCGATCTGCGTCAGGTGGTCTACTGCGAGGGCATCCGCAAGGGTACGGAGGAACACTTTGGGTTCCTGTTTAATGAATATCTTACGACCAACGTGGCAACGGAGCAGATTCTAATCCTCCAGGGATTGAGTTGTGCCTCCACGAGTGAGCTTATCACTGTAAGTGGCGTTAAGTAGAGTTAGATACATGTATACGTTATGTTTACGCCTAATGACGCGACTGGCATTTCCAAATCTACAGATCATGCTTGATGCCATCGCCTCACCGCATGTCCGATCACAGGATAAGAACAATGCGTTCACGTATGTCATCAATAATCCGTACACCCTTCCGCATGTTTCGCGATATCTTCAGCAGCACCACGCCATTTGGGCGATTGCGTTAGTATCATTTCCTTATGTGAAGCTTCATTTTGTAAGAATTGGTGATGACATAACCTCTCTCTCTCTCTCTCTCTTTCTCTCTCTCTCTCTCTCTCTCTCTTTCTTTTCTCCTCATACATACAGACATAATGGTTACACGAGTGTTGCTTCAGCATTCAACAACATTCTCTCGCGTTTGAAGAGCGATAGCGAACGGGACATGATCAGTGCGTTTATCGAGACGAACAAGAACATCCTCGGCCAGGCTGCATACGATTCGATCAAGACCGGTTTGAACGGATACGAATCCAACAAGCAGTTTACGCAGAGAAATCGAAAGGAAATCAGTGACTTCCTTGACAAGAAGATCAATGGCGGTGCAGCGGCTGTCATCGCCAACATGTCGATGGTCGTTGGGCTGCTGATGCTGGTAATCGCTCGCTGGTAAGGAGTTGGTATCTAGCAGGTGTCACATGGAATAAATTCCATTGTTGCTCTAGAGTTCAGGTCATGTTGTGTATTAACCACACATGTAGAAAGGAGTTGAGTTAATAAAACAGTGATTAAAAAACGGAATTTAAACTGTGTTTGGAATAGATTTACAGTCACGCTAGCAATGCTCTAATATCCCTTATAAGCATTTCCAACTCTGAAGTCTTATTTTTGGACATCGTACACATCTCACAAACGCTGTATCTTTTTGGTTTATTTTATCTTAAGTACGCTTATTAAAACTGCTCGCCACTAATTGAGTTACTAGCTTTTGCGCCACCCTCCACGTTCGCATTTCCAGTGTGGCTTTACAATCCTTCGACGATGCTAGTACCGCTCGAAATGAACATTTAAGCCAAGAAAAAAAAACATTAAACTTCGTTCAACCAATTAACAATTGGCTGTGCGTTACGATTTAGCCATGCGATGTTCGACTCCGTCCACTCGATCGCCTGCTGTATCGTCCGGCCACTATCTTTCAAATGAAGTTCGGCAAACTCTTTCAGCTGCAAGAAAAAAGACCAACGCAATTCGTTAATTAAACGAACCGAATTCGAATGGGCGTACCGCGCACGCCGGCATACCTCCTGCAGTTCCGACTCGGTGTTGAAGCGCTTGGTAGAATATTTGAGGATAATGTTCAAATTCGACATCGAAGCACCGAAGCTGTAATTAGACAAACAATCGTTAATTAATCAGATAATGCCGAATGTGCTCGGCACATCGGTCCACCTACTAGCTCTTCATTTTTGGCCAGTTGTTACGCATATAGTCGAACGCTATCGGCTGACCGATCACGTTGTCCGCCACGGATATGAACACCCGGAACGCATCCTGCTTGCGGATACCGTACTCATCGGACATCGAGTTTTCGAGATAACGCGCCAATATCCACGGCACCCGGGAGCAACCGAGCGCAGAAAGTAGAATCTCTTTCTCGCTAGCAACGGTTGCCTTCTGGAACCGCTCCCAGGCAAAGTCCCACTCCGTTTCGTCGCCGTACTTGATGGCCGTACAGTACACGGTGCTCTTCAAATTCGGTGAAATTCTGTGTGAGAAGTGTTGTACAAAAAACAAAAAAGAAACCCGAAAGTTAATACGCCAAAGCCACCAAAGCTGCTGTTTTAAAAACACGCTCACGGGTTGTTCATGTCCGGATTGGGCTGATGCATCCATTCGTAGAACTTCCGCAGGCAGTGGTTTACGCAATCCTTGTTCCCGAGATGGCACACCGCCTTCAGCACACTGATCCGCTTGTACACGGTCAGCAGCGAGCTTTCACGATGATCCTCAAAGCCAACGTCTTGGTAGATGTTTTCCAGCAGTTCCATCGAGTATTTCTGCACGAAACGAATATGGCAAACGGACAGAGCGTTATATTTTATGCCACTTTTGTGCTACCTTTCCACTGCATTACAACCTTAAAAAGTCCATAATTGCGAGTGCGTATTAGCATCGAGTCGATGTAGTTAAGCGCGGCGATTGCTGCTTTCCATGGCACGTAATCCGTTTCGTGTACGAGATATCTGGTCACGTTCAGTGCCACCGCGTAGTCCAGATAGCCAGCACGGGCCAAATTAAGCGCATCGTCGATCAGCTGTGCACGATTCGAAGCGGCTATTGTTCGGAACTTGCTCTTATCCTGCAGATGTGTCACAATCATCTGCCAATTCCGTTCATCGTAATTTACCCGGTAGTATCCTGCATTACAGAGCCTTGTATTAGACACTTCCTTGAGCTTTTCCTTCGCTTTCTCCGCTAAGTTACCTGTTTGCTGCACATTAACGATCATCCAGTCGTGGCTCGGAATATCATGATTATTGACCACCAGCGCTTCCTCCGCCTTCATCCAGATAGCTGGTTTAGTTTGCTGAAAATTATTGTCTCCAAGCGTGGTGTAGGTGATGGGAATCCACCAGAGGTAACGTTCAGCCATGCGCAACGAATCAGACCCGTTCAAGGCGTTGGCGAAGGAGAATCGTTCCTGCCGAAACTCGATGCTGTCCGTTTCGTAGTCACGATGTACGAACACTACGGGGAATCCCGTTTGCAGCGTCCAGGTGTCCATAATTTCCTTCACCGTCGTATGATCATCAAATATGTTTGCACGGCGCGCTTCGTCGGTAAGGTACTGCCACAGGTCGTCCTGACTAGCGCTCTGATATTTTCTGCAAATTGGCAACGAATAAAACAAACAAAACGTGTACAAAAATTTAAAAAAAGACAGCTAACTGCAGCTAAAAGCAGCTGCAGCTATCCACTCACTTATCGTATAGGTAGTTGGTCAGCCCACGCTTGAACACCTTCGTGGTTAGGAAATGATCCATCATGCGTATAATGGTAGCTCCTTTTCCGTAAGAAATCTTGTCGAATATTTCATGAATTTCCTCCGGATTATGCACCTCGACGGATATCTGATGCGAAGAGGACAGTGCATCGAGCGAGAACACATTGTGCAATTCGTTGACCACGAACTGCTCCATCGACTTCCATGCCGGTTCGACCGCGTCAACGCCGAGATACTCCATGTAGCTCGCAAAACCTTCATTCAACCACAAATCCGTCCACCAAGCAGGTGTTACCAGATTACCGAACCATTGGTGTGCTGTCGAAGAGATGGAATGTTAATTCGCCGTTCACCAAACGGCCAGCTCGAGGCTACATATCCTACCCAGCTCGTGCGCCACGACCGTGATGACGTGCTGCTTGTTACTGATCGCCGATACGTTCTCCTCGTACAGCATGGCCGTCTCGCGGTACGTGATTAGGCCCCAGTTTTCCATCGCACCGGCACTAAAGTCTGGCAGCGCGATCATGTCCACCTTCGGCAGCGGATAGTCGATGTGGAAAAATTCCTCCAAAAACTTCAGCAACTTCGGACCAACGCTCAGGGCGTACCGAGCGGACCCGATCGCATCCGCCCTAGCCCAAACGGCAAAGTTTCCCGAGCTTAAATTGTGATAGTCGCACACTACGAACGCGACCAGATACGTAGACATTGGCACCGACTCCTGGTAGACGTCCCACACGTATCCCTGCAGTTCGGGTTCACTGGAAAGGAAGGGAATGCAGTTCATTAAGCAGTTCATACGTTTCGCAATGCACGGCCTGTTACCTGGCGTCGAACGAACGTAAACGCGGCATGTTGGAGAGTGAAATCATGTCCTTGGTGCGTGCGATGCTGATATTGAACCGCGCTTTGAGCGCTGGCTCATCAAAGCAAGGAAAGGCACGGCGTGCGTCCGTCGGTTGAAACTGTGTCGTTGCAATCCATCTGCATTGTTTGCGGATGTGCAAAAGATGATTTAATAAACAATCGTCGAAGCCTCAACGATGCGGGCAGGTAACACATACCTCGTTTCGTTGTTGGCGGTGTAAGAGCTGCGGTAGAAGCCCTGCAAATAATCGTTCAGAACACCTTCGTACCGCATTCGCACAATGCACTGTTCACCCTTGCGCAGAGCCGACTTTAGCATAAGCACGTAGAACTGTTTGCTGGCAACGGTTAGATTGTGCTCGATTTCCACCGTCTCCACAAACAAACCGCGCTCTAGTGCGTCGACTTTTCCGACGCTATTTTCCACCGCGTCTTCCGCTTCTCCGTTCATGGTCGCTTCCTCACGAACCGGGGCGACACGCTCCACACTCGCACTGTGGATGTCTAGGGCGGCCACATGGAGCGTCACGTTGTCGCAGTCCTCCAGCACGTTGACGAGAATTTCCACCGTACCGGAGAAGGTAAAGTTGTCCTCCATCAGCCACGGTATCAGCCGTATGTCGTACGCAACAGGTTCGACCGACCGTGGCAACCGTAAGTCCTCCCTTACCGATGACGTGAGCACGTCCCCGTCGGGCCGAACAGCGTGGTCCGTTGCATGGTCACCTGTTGCACCGCCGGAACCCTTGTAATCTTCGCCCTGGGCCGTGTTCGGTTCGGTGCTAGGCTGACTGGAGTCATGGCCGGATGCTTCGGTTGTGTGCGTTGCGTGCGTAGCAGAGGATGACCCACTACTCGGCACTAGCGCCGCTTCAGCTGCGGAAGCGTGCTGCTGGTGCTGATGGTGTGGCGTCGAATGTTGATGCTCGCAGAGTGTCGTATGCTGCAGGGATGCGGTGTGATGCTCTTCGCAAGAAGCGAAATGATAGATAAGCAGTCCGGAGCCGAGCAAAAGGCAGCAAACAATGGCCGCCGTCGCTAGCAAGGTCATTCGCGTAATTAGGTAGCCCCGACCGTTTCCCTCCACCGTCGTACCGTCCACCTCCATGGCCAAGGATTCGCGGATTTGCATTTTACTGTTGTTGTTCATGGCGTCTTCCCGTTGGCGCTCGATATGCCCGGCGAGCGTCGTTTAGACTGATGAATCTTAACTCCCGGACCCGGACTTTATGGCCGTTTTTTTGGGGTGTTTGCTGGAAATGGGGCGATTATTATTAGGATGGCCGTGTGCTGACTCGACCGCTTTTGCGGGAATTATCTGGCAGAACGAATGTAACGAAGGGGTTGTCGGTTTTTATTAATCTGGATTGCATCAATTTGAATCGATTAATGTTAACAGCGGGAATGTGGAAGCGTTACTGTGCCCGAGCCAATGA
>JXXA01010312.1:0-21053 GCA_000956255.1 Anopheles punctulatus | reverse complement strand
GGCTGCCGGTGAAGTGATCGTCGGACAGTGTGTGGAAGGGACGGTGAGGGGGGAAGGGGGGGGGGAGGGAGTGTGTGCGGTTCGTTTTCTGTGAGAAAACGTCAACCTGGTTGAACGGATAGTGCACGGATTGACCATAGGAATCGGCAGGGCCGCTACTGTTTGTTTTATTATTACCTTTAAATCATTGTTTTGTGTATAACGACCGAAACGTACTAGTGGAAGGATCTTTCGCGTATCCGTGTGTGTGTGTCTGTGTGTGCGTGTGTGTGTGTGTATGTGTGCGTGTGCTTCTGAGCGATAGGATACGAAGATAGGGAGAGCTAGAGATTTGTAGCGAGCAAGCACACTACACCTGTACCATAGTAGGAGTCATTCTCTAGCGTAGCTGCACGTTCCGCTACGTGCGCGGTGTTAAGTGAAGCAAGCCATAATAAACATATACAGAAGAAAGCAAACGAAACAACAAAAAAAAACAACTAACTAATCGAAAAATGAACGAAAAGAAAAACTAAACGTCCGTCCAGCGTTGGATCACGTAACAGTAATGTTCAGGAGCGCCTGGGGAAAGCGGGAAAGGCTGGGAAACTAAGTGCTGTGGCATAGGTGTTAGTGGCGAAGAACTTCAGCGGCGGGAGGAAGTGGGTTGTGGGAGGGGGCTCATCTGTACATATTTATTCGTTAGGAACAGCATCGCAGACAGTCGTTGAAGGCCGAACCTTCGAGTGTGTATAAAGTAATGCAACTACGTAGTGAGTTAAACTAGAGCGATAAAAACTTACACGCAAACGCGCGCGGAGGACTGGGACAGGAAGCGAAAAACAAGAACCCCAAACCCCAAACTGAACCCACTCAATCACAATCACACTGGGCGAACAAGACGCTATTTATTAGAAGGAAACAAATGAAAGTGCCGGAAGAAGAGAAAAAAACAAACATTAAAAAAGCGATACAGATCGCGATATGGATCCTAATAAGTGCGACGTTTCTACCGTGCGTGTTTGCGAGTTAGCTTTTCTGTTTTTACTGTACTCTTGTATGTGCGTGTGCGTGTGTGGGAGTGCGTTTAGTTTGTGAGCAGCTTTTATAAAGTTCCGAAACCAACCTTTTTTTTTTTATTTGTTTCGTGCGATGCGATCCTACCTTTAGTAGCAGTCACTACGTTAACGTTTAGGGAACCGCGTACAGCAACCTGTTTTGAGTAATGTTTTCTATTTTCTTTTTGTAAATTTTGTACATTATTACCGTACCTGTAGGCGGAAGGCAAACGTATTTATTTTACGAAAACGGAAGCGTGTAATTGAGGAATAAATTTGTAAGAAATTCAAAACCGTACCATTCGTTGTTTTATTTTTCCTAAATGATTTATTGGTTTCGGGGGTCTGGGAGGGGGCAAAACGGGGGGAAGAAAGAAATTTGAAGCTCTGGTCAGTGGAGGTTTGGGAGGGTTGAGTTGTTTAAACCGATCAGAATCATTAGCCGTCTAAAGGAATCAAATGCGCACATGAAAGAGAGGGTTCTGTGAGTGTTAAATTCTTGCTGTTGTTGAATGTCTACTTGGATTGGGAGTTTTTGGAGCGCAGCTTCGGTCAGCCGACGCTGCTAGCTCCTCGCAGTCTACCGAAAGAAGGCAGGCAGCCCGTTAGTGGTGGCGGCATAAAAAAGAAAACCAGAAACAACAACAAATTGCATAGCTATATGCCTGTGCGCCGAGAATATGCTCAAAGGACCACCCAACGGTCAAGAAACAAACGGGAGGAAAGCAAAAAAAAAAATACCCCACACACACGCACGCAGAACCAAACGATAAACCCACTAAAATAAAACTCGCCAAAAAAAAAAAAAACGACGGCCAAAAAGGCATGCGCAAAAACACACTATTCAGACATATTTGTGAAAAATGTTCCCTTTGTTTGGATTCCGTTGAACTGGACCTCGGGCCAGCCTCAACGTCAGAGGCCACCTGTGAGCGGCCGCATGTAACAACCGCGCATCGCATCATTATGTCCTGGGAAGACAAACACGGACAGAGTGCGAGAGCGTATCATCTTTATCTCCGAACCACGGTGCTGCTGCCCCGGCTGCTGTCGAGAACAATGATTGTAATTTCTTGAATTTTTCTTGTTTTGTTCTACCGCTGGTGGTGCAACTGCTTTTGCTGCAGTTCCTTGCGATGGCCATTTGTTGATCTGATGATCTTAAAGTGCAACTGACACATTTTTATACTCTGCAGGCCGTTTGTGCTACCGAATGACGCCTGGTTTCGGGAGTGAAATTTGGTAAAAAAATCGGCGACGGTAGTGGCATGTTGATGTTTTAATTTCTACTGAACGTTTCCAACACCCAAACCGACAATTCGCAATTGCATAATGGCTACAACCGATTGGCGATTCATTCGAAGGAGGATGTATTGGTTAAGTGCACGCCAGGCGTGGTGGCGCTTTTGCGGATGTGTAGTGTTTTTACATTGCGTGATAAAATTGCACACAAATGCCCAGCCATGACTGGGAGGGATAACTGGCACGTACGCGAAGGTTTGATCGCTCTCGTGTGAAGGATCGAATAAAAAACGCTAAGCTACTACTTTGATGATGTTTGCAAACATTAGCGGTGTTGAATATTATGGACAAGTCCGATGGCCGTGCCTCGAACGGCAGCCTGTTCCAAGCGATGATTTTTGCGAGCTCGAGTTAGGAATATTGTGTAAATACTCTTAAGGTTTTTTATTCTCTTTTTATTGCTCAGTAAAATCGTTTAGCCTCCGGGTTAAAAAAAATATTGTAAAAACAATTAAACGTTGTTAGTATGTGGTTTTTTACTACGTCTTTTCATTTGTGAGATAATTTTTGACCAAAAACCAGTCACAAACTTACCTTTGATTGTATCCAGTTTATCTCGGGTATAGTTCTGTTCGCACTGAAGCAAAACTTTATGAAGCACTTTGCAATACTTTAGCTTCAGCTGCATATTGGCACGTTACCGATTGGACGCGAGTTAGTCAGTCGCCCTTGCCTTCCCCAGGTGTGTATGACAGCGCGAAAGGAATCCATTAATCGGCGGCAATCAAATGCCCTGAAAGTTGCCCACCGAAGTGGCAAAATGTAATTGTCAGTACGCGGGCTTAATTACTCTCCATCGCCCACCGGAGCGGTACCGGAGCCGGGCCCTCCTCGGGACCGCTCCAGCAGCGCTTGGCCTGCCACCCGTGCATATCTAATCGAAATTGAACTAATCAAATCCGTAGCTGGACTGTGAACTGTGCGGCAGGACCGTGCGTAGCGCAGGTATGGAACGGGGTCGGCATTTTCTATAATTAACCCATTAATAGGCGGTACTAAAAATAACCGATATTTAAAGCACTAAATCACCGTGATTAAGAAGGCGGGCGCGAGTGTGTTTGAACGCGGGCCGGCGCGCAACGCGTGCGCAACCGCATTTTCTTTATTGTTTCTCGCACATGTGGAAGTGGTTGTTCGGTGGAAGGCGGGAAGGCCTATCGTATCGTTTGTAATTATTCATCCCAAACCTGGAGCGGTGTGATATGGCCGTGTTGCGGCCGAAGATCATCGATCACAAACACTCGCGCACACAAACACACACACACACACACATGATCGATTGGAAAATACCGCGCTGGCGAAATGATTCAGCGAAACGATCAATAACTGGCAGGAAAAAGTGGATAAGCAAAGTGCACACCATGTTTAAATAATTAGGAATGCAAAACAGGACTTCCTCGCACACAGGCAAACGAATGCACCAAACACACCTTTGTCAGGGAGCAAAAAGAAAAAAAAGAAGAAAAAAGGAAAGCAACACTTTACACCCTCTCGGCATCAGCGCGAGAGTGAGGCGCGTGTGTGAGTATGTGACGATTCTGCGACGCAAACACTTCAATCGAACGTGACCGCGCGAATGATTGAGACGCACAGGCGTCTCAGGCGTGGTTGTTTTCAAAACCGGGTGTGTGAATGTGATCGATCGATCGATCGATCGTTCTGGTTCTGGCGGTTCGATTGTTGTTTCGCTAGTGGTGCGTTGCTAGTTACTAGGGGGATAACTATCAGCTGGGGTGGCGTTGCGTTACAAGGATCGGATGTAGCCGACCGGGCTGGCTGTGGGTGGTCCCACCTTTCCGACCATGGTTTGTTTTTCAGCTGAGAAAGCAAGCGACGTAGTAAACAAGTGCCGGTGGGGTTTTTATTTTGTAAAACGTGGAGGAATCTTTGACGCAATAAGCGTTCCAGTAATGTTGCAATTTATTGACTTGGAGTGTTCATTCCTAAGGATTCCGAAATGCAACTATCGTCACCCAGTCTAGCGTGAACTGGAATTCCAGTACACAAAACGTGCACACATGAGTGCATGGTGATTCACAGAAGCGCTGAGAGATTACGTTCACCCTTGGCAAGCGAACACTTGTTGGTTGGGCGCGTTGGTAAACAAAGTACGAACGTCAATGTGGTGAGCTTCCAGATAATCGTTGATTAAGGATGGGAATTAAACACAATGTGTTCTATCTTGTGTCGATAGAGAGTTTGCAGTGTGCCACGAAGGTGATGTGGGACTAACAATTCATATGGTTTTGTTTTTAAACAGTATGTATACTTTTCCATGTAATGCATTAATTTCTTATTAATCTATTTAAATGTTGCAAAATACTCTCAAAAGCACTACAGTATTTGATTAAATAGAACGCTTAGATCGTTAATCAGGCGGTCACTTTTCGTGCATTTAAAATCTGGTAACTAAAAAAGAGTGTTTTGCGCCTATTTATTATTTAAAGAAGAAACGGCCTGGCCGTATTGCTAAGTGTTTTGCGCCTATTCCTGATCAATTCTCAGAGAAAATGTTGGATAAAATCTCAACTCGTTGTATGCTTTCTAATATTGGTATGTGTGGCTTTTGATTAATTTATTTAAATTTTTTATTTTTTAAAAACAAACAACAAAGCTCGATATGCTTAATTATAATGCTAAACAAAGGCATTCCAACGATCGCTAAAACGCACCTTCCGATATAAATAATTGAATCACAAACAATTCCACTATCGTTTCATCGCTCCACAGGCATTCGTTCGCTCACGATCGATACCACACACGATCTTGAGATTTTCGGCAAGCAGGCGCACAAAACAAAAAGGAAAAAAATAAGAAAAAGCTAACATCGACGAATCGGGTCCACCGATTTTCAGCCACGGTTCTTAAATTAAAATACAACAAAAAAAAACAACAACAACAAGCACAACCTGCCGAATCGGGCAGGAAAAAGGAAACGCGGGTTAAAAAAGCATATCCAAACGCGCGTAACGCGATTTTTCCTTCACTACGCGTGAGAGCAATGGAAGCCGAGACCATTCCGTACGGACAAGGGATGAAATTAATCGTTCCGATCACGCCAACTACTCGGGCGGTAGCGGTGGCTGGTGGCAAGTGCATACCGGTACCGAAGTAACAACCGAAGAAGGTACGCCATTCAGTCTAACGATGCAGGCGGCACCCAATGCCCATCGTCGGGCCACCCATCGTCGGGGCGCAGCGACCGGGCGAACGGGTTCAAGCCACCCGAAAATAACAAGCACTCTTCACGGTGCAGCACAATGGGCTTGTCCACGCATCCACCGCTGCCACCACCGCCCCCATCCACCGGCAGGACACAGGGTATGTTTTTCTCTTAATTCTAGGGAAATCCTCTTAAGCGTTTAAGCGGCAGCAGCAGCAGCAGGAGCAGCAATCGCTTCCCTTTACCCCGTGCCAGATTTGTCATTACTGTCCGAGGGCGCATGAGTAGATTAACGCGCGTACAGCACCGAGAGGCGCTGGTGGTAGCTCACGATCAAACTATCGATCGGATCTGGGATCGATCGGTCGGACGAAATCGTGGAAAATCGTGGTGTTTGCGAAAATGAGAACGAAGCGATCGTGGAAAGGTAAAAAATAAACCTATCCAAACACGTTAATAAGATGATGTTATATGTTCTCGTGTGCTTCTCTCTCTCTCTCTCTAGCAGCGGTGGAGAGTTCGTATTTTGTTGCATACCGCCCCGTAACCTCCCCCCACCTCAATTCCCCTGCGAAACGCGATTCGTTCAATTTTTGCTGCCTTTAAAATGCGCAAAATGGAGTGAATCCACCGGCGTGCCTGGCGGGAAAATGTTCGGGAGGTCCTTTCGCAAGGTCCGTGTCGGTACATAATGGGCTCGTAATGGGGAAGTGTGGGGAGGGAAAGATTTTTCCCGTTCCCTACCGCATGGAATCCGTGCGATCCGGCGTTCTGCGTGCTCTTCTCAGCATTATCGCCCGAGGCTAGGACTTGATGAAGATCGCATCCATCTGTGTGTCTGTGTGCGTGTGTGTGTGTGTGTGTAAGAGGCCGTTTTTTTTCGGACACAGAACCCAGAACAAGGATCTTACAATCGGGCTGCAGCACAAACCAAGCACACCCAGCGATCAACGATCACATACTGATACCGCAACGAGCCGGCAACGATGTGGGTTTTTGTTTCCCTTACCGCAAACGTTCGTCGCTCGTCCCATCCGCTTCCACCTGGCGTTTCTGGGTATGCGAGTTTGTTTTTTTTTTTTTGTTGTTCACTATTGCATCTCCAACCAGAGAATAATTTATGATTTATCAGCGGTATCACAACCATGCCAGCGATTTGCCGGACGCTTCTTGTCCCGGTAAAAGTTGTGTTTTTTTTTTCCGTAAAAAGGGTTAATTTATTCATTAAAAATTACGATCCTTCGCGTCGTCCGTGCGATCGTCCGGGCTGCTTAGTGCTGCGTTTGGTGGTGAGTAGTATCCGCCACGCTTTTCAACAGGTTTTCAGAAACGTTACGTTACGTGTCTAGTTTACGGGCGTTCGACGGCACCCCGCCGCGTTTGGTTTGGTGGAAGGAATTTGGCAACGATTTTCTGCAAAACTACGGCGGTGGTCTTCGGGAGGCTTTGGTGAAATGGGCTCGGGTGATGGAGAGAATTATAATTTCGTAACCTTTTTTATCTTATGCGGCACACAGGGGCAAAAATGAAGTAGACCTGGAGTCGAAGGTTTAGTTATCATAAATAAAGGATCGAGATTTTTAGTAAATTAAGTATACACAAAAATGAGCTAAAATCATTAAAAGATGGTAAACATTTCTATTTTCGAAGAATATTATTTTCCAGCGACTTGGCGAACACATTTTCTTAAGTCTTAACAAAGTCTCACAATGTGGTCTGTTTGAACAGCACAACACAAGCATTATGATAGCGTTTTAAAACGGATTATGTTTCATTTCTTGCGGTGATTCCCCATAATGATGCCATTAAACTCTTTTAAATGGCCAATATAACCATTCAACCCTCTGTTACCGAGACGCCGAGGACGCGAAACGAGCGTGTTGAAATATCGCTCCCGAAAGGCAAATTTCATGCGGCGAGCCACAAAATTATGACATTCTAAAGTAATCCTTACTTGTTACACGGCCGGTGCCAAGCAACAAAAAAAAAAACACTCACACACGCTGCTGATCGAGTGTAAAAGATTTATTAGTTGATGACTCGTACTGCCGCTCGGTGCGGTTAGTTTGTTGGCACAAGCGCAGCCTCCTCGGCGATTACGGTCGGTCGGATAGCATCGAGCCCGATCGATTGGCGGTGGTGAGTGTGCAGATACCACCGTTTGCCCCGAAATGAGCCGCAAGCCTGTGGGAGACCTCCACGAGAGCGTGATCCCTTTGGCGAGCGCGCAAAATGCGATCGCTTCCCTAGCAGCCGGGCTACATAATGGCCCCAACCGGCGGCTGCAGTCCGGCGGTCCGATTTTATGACGACGTAAAAGAATTCAGAAAATATAGTTATTTTATCGTTACCGCCCTGCTTCGGCTTCCCCGCGACTCAACACCGGCGCTTGGAGCTCTACCGCCCGGTTTCGGGCCCTGCTTTAGCAGAATCACCCATACAACGGCTCGAACGCTCATCTCAATCGAACGTAGCGCCGGGGAGAAGTATCGCGGCGAACAGATCAACACTCACACACACCCACACACACACACAAACACGCACATGAACACAATAATGGAGCCGCCTGGCGGTCTACCGCTGTGGAGGTTCTTTGATTCCCCGGGTTCTCTGGGGTTCGTCGCTTGTGTTTTCGGGCTCCGTTTTTTCCCTTCCCTTCAGTATCGTCTCTCACTTTTTCTTTCCCACTCTCTCTCTCGCTCGCTCTCCCATCTCGCCGCCCCGATGGGGATCATATCGGTTCGTTCATTCGGAAAAAAGCTTCCTCGCAGTCTGTTTGCTCCGTCGTCGCAACCGTTTCCACCCGCCACCGGTGGTCGCGGTGGTCTTTCGTTTCACCCCGAGCCCACACCGTGTGCGCCGCGCACCGAACACGCTCACATTGGGCGCGACCTCACGCGGTTCTTGATCCCTTCGCCGTGCATTCGCAGCACCGGCAGCAGAATTCAGCCCTGTTCGGCGTTCGGCTCACGGATCGCGCGTTCCGCAGGACGGCCGGTGATGTGATGTGTATGCATAAATACAAACACAACCACACGAAAACGCTGCCCGGACTGGGTTCGTTCCGTCGTCCTTCTTGTTCGTCAATTCTCCCGCCCATTCCCCCCAGCCACCGCCATCGCGGCGAGCATGTACGGCCGGCCAGCGAGCCCCGGAACGATCGGTCTCCCCGGGCTGATCGTTCGCTTCATCAAACAAAACGCTGATACAACTTATAATGAGGCATTAAAAATCGTTGTTTTATGTTTCATTTTGCCTTCATCATCCAAATTAGATACTTACAATGTTTTGATTATTCGATTTTATTCGGTTGAAGTGGTTATTCGGTGTTCCCGTGTGCGATCGCTTCCATCGGCCGCGTGTGTGTGCGCGCTATTTTTTTTTTTCGTTATTGTTGTTGAGAGAATGCTTTTGTGATGTTCTTAGTGTTTATGTTTTTGTTTCTCGCCTGTAGATCGATCGGGAAGCCGGTGATGATTCTATTGCTGCAGTCAGGCTTCACCATCGCTCATCGTTCGTGCTTAAGTATACAGAAACACTTCCCTGCGCACCCCTTCCTTGCCGCAGCCATCACTTAGCTGCCCCATCCTTCCTCCCTTTCTTCCCCCTCCTTGGGTCAGAATGCAGTGGGGCTACTGAAGATTCATGCCGAGGGCGATCGACCGATCAGCGGAGCCCGGGACCAATTCACGGTTTTGATTTAAGTCCCTGTTTTATGGACTGGCTGAGCTCACCGGCGAGCTGCTTTTACGCATCGGTCAGGGTTTACGTTTCGGTACCTTTAAAACGGCGGGCCCGGGTGGGAAGGGGCGCTTTTTTTTTGTTTTTCCTTTTTGGAAGCCACCTAATTGACCCATCTCCACAGGACAGGCGGGTGGGGCGAGCGAGTAAGAAACAAAAACGAGTCTCGGGAAACGGAATGCTGAGAGCGTGTAAGCTGAAGACGATGATCGATCGCGGGAAATGGCGCGGGAACGTTTCGTTCGACCATCAAAATGGTCCCGTTCGGCGGCCGGAACGGGGCTCGAAGCCTATAATTTAATTGAACCTAATCTTCCGCAACTATTCATTGATTAACAACAATCAGGCGCAGCGGAGGCACTGCCGGTCGGTGCAGCGGAGGCCGATGGCCTCCCTTCTCCCTCCGAAATGCTCCGGTCGACGCTGACGCAGGGTTTATTGATTTGATTTTAATTTTAATACTATTATAGGGTGCCTTCGGTAACCCTTTTGCCGGGGCGGCGGGAGGATTGCATGCCGTTTCGGAAGAAGATTGTTAGATGCGCGCTAGGTCCCGGCCATTAGAATGATTTGTCTTTTGCTCTTTGACGCTTCCTCCGCACGGTGGTGGCAGGCAGCAAACCGAGCACTCTGTTGGAGGTGGCGAGCGAATTCGGCCCCCTCCCACCCTCATTTCCTCTTCTCACTAGAGCCTCCTCTTACCATTAATAATGCGATTGGGAGAAATCCTCCCGTACCACGACTGAGCCGCACTCATTGATGCCCGCGAACGCCATTGATCGTTGATAATTGATTTCCGGTACGGCGGGATATCGCGATCGTCGTCGCGGTCGTCGCATGCTTTGTGGCGAAAGAGGAATGACATGTAAATCGTGCGATGACGGTGTTTTTTTTTTGTTGTTCTCGACCCGATGAGCAAACACCAACGAGGTGTGGCGAATCCCTTTTTGTTTCTCTCGCGCATTAATGGTTTGATAGGAAATGGGATTTTATTTCGTAGACACATGAATGTTCTATAAAATATTTGTAGGAATGGCAAGAGCGAAATTTTCAACCGCAAATGATAATTCATCTTTCACAGTTATTTTCGAAAGTTTACCAAAATTTTACAATAAATTCACATTCAATTTATGCTAAAAATTTGTTTTCCAAAAACTGTTTAAAATCATTTACAGCAAGGAACATTTTGATGGTGATTAAACTAGAAATCCCGTCCGTGCGTTGGTGCGAGCGTGGAGAGCTGTGATAGTACGAACACGTTAGTGCATAATAAATCAAACACCCGATATCTCTTATCGGCGCGCATCGTGTGTATTGGTGTAAAACAAACAGCGCTCGCGAACGACGTCATACGCCGCGACAAATCCTTTAATTGTTGCTACAGAAAAACCAGCAAATGCTAATAAATCATTAAGTCAACATTGGGAAGAACATCGTGCCGGAATGCTGCCGCAACCCACCGCATCCATCCGCGCACCGTGCAGTTCGCAATGCAGCAGGCTTCCTTGTAAGATACATTTTGATGGAAAGGAAGAAAGAAAAAGAAGCCACTGGAGGGGACGAAAAAAGATCATAAAAAAAGAAACATTTATATAAGATATACAGGATACAGCAACGGTTAAGCGTTGAAGTTAAGAGCGAGTGGAGCAAAAGGTAACGTTTACCAGCGGCAACAACATTCGCCCGCGTCGCGAGCACTACGGATTCGACAGAATTCGAAACATCGGCACACGCTCTCACACACAAACAGACGCACCGGCGGGAAGGGGGAACATTTCGAACAAGTTTTGTTTTTAAGTTTTCCAGTGTCTACCTTCCTCTGACCGATGTTGTTGTTGTTGTTTTTTTTCTTTCTTATGTTTGCTCGAGCCCGAAGCCTCGGGCTTCGCGGCTAATGGACGCTAAGAACCATCCAAAGCCGGCCATTTAGGCTAAAATTGCAACTGCGATCGTCCCCGGCCAGGGTTGCGGTGAACGTAACCTGGCCGCGCGATGGTTGAGCGGGAGCGGAAGGGGAAGGGAACGGCCGTGCCGGAATTTAATTAACTCCTTGTTGTGCAACTGTTTTACGGAATATTTGTCTTGTTCCATCACGCGTTTCTGTAATTAAGCACCGAATGAATGAAACGCTCGCCCCTCCGCCGGCTGTTGCTGCAGGGAAACACACTCGCGACCCGCCCAAAACCTGAACATGGCATAGGAGCGCGATTTTCTGCCCTGTTTACAGATTCCGGTACGCTGGAAGAATCTTCCCCGAGTCCAAGGAACGAACGAAAAAAAAAGAAGAAAAAAAACGTACAAAACCGACCGAGCCATGTCTGCCTTGCCGTGGCGTTATAGTGATCGGGAAAATAGGAAATAATGAAATACACTACCAGCTAGGGTGCACCATGAAGATATCATGTTCCGATATGGATAACAACCATTTTGAGCCTCTTTTGTTTTATGCATTCCCCACTGAATATGCATTAGAAACATGTTTATGTTTTTTTTTAAGTATAGTTAAGGGTGAATTCATTTAGTATTTAGTACCAATGTTCTTCCTTTACCTTGCGTCGTCTAGTTTTGCATGTAAACTCTGGAAGATCATCGAATTAAACCGAAACCACGCCTGGGCCACCCCAGGCTCAAGCTTCTGGTGTGTTTTGTGTAGTTTTGATTTCACAAATAGAGTTCTCACTTTGTGCAGTCGATGCAACCTGCGCAACTCTCGGTAGCAGCTCTCGAGTAAACGTCAGCGTAACACATCCGTTCGTCCACCATCACCACCATCACGTTTGTCGGCACCACGGCGATGGATGCTGCTAAGCGTGATGCTTACCTAAGGTTAAGCCGTTTAGTTCGGTTAAGCACGCGGTCGGCCCGATTTCACCGGCGCAGGAAGTGCAACCTGTCCGCCTCGTTGCCGGGTGCGTTTGCAACGAGCGGTACGGTGCGGTATTTGTTCATCTATGTGTCATTAACACTGTACCGATCTGTCAATAGAGCACCGTCGCTCGGTGGACGACGCACTGTTGACCGAAAAACGCTTCTGGTATTTTTTGGGCTAGCTTTATTTCTTTTTATCCAAATACGGTGCCCTTCCGGAGGCTGCCGAGGGGCGGAGACACCGGGTTTGGATAAGGGAAGCGGGAGCGAACGGACCGCAAACCTTGAGCTAAGCGCTAAGCAGGGCGCGATCAATATTTGTTCGCCGTTGCTTTCTGGGGTGGGCATGCCCGGTGGCGGTGGGCTCGTAAGCTGGACGCTAAGTGAACGGATTTAAATCTACTCTCCGCACGGACCGCAAGCAGGGCTCTGTTTGTTCACACGCTGGGTGATCCCGACGGACGGTGGGCTGTCCGACCGTCGTGATCTTTCACGTTTCGAGGAGAAAACCAGCCTGCCAGCCAGGCCGGTCGTCCTGATGTCTCCAGGGAGGGTGAGTGGCGTTCGGCGATAAGCGAGGCACGCTTGAAATGTTTAATGCATCGATCGTGGCCACGGCAAGTGACACATCAAATAGGGGGTTCATGTTTTATGGTGTTTTTTTTTTTGCTTCGTTCTGCTTTCATATCCGCAGAAGATCGAAAGAGCAACGTGACGCACATGGCACGAAGAGGTCCAATTACTGGCCGTTCTCGATTGAAACATTTGTTTCTCGATGGTAATGATGAGATAGCTGCCCGCTGGGAACTGCTGCAGTGCATAAATAAAATTCTTAATCATCCCAGCGAATGAGCGGAGTTCGGGCGGGACTCCATCGCCGAAACGGAACGGAACTGACCCTAGCAAGCTTGTTAGAATGCGTGTTAGAGCGGACGGAACGTGTCAGAGAATGGGTTTCCTCCTAGTTTGTCAAACAAGCATCGTTTTCGGGGGCTCGCGAAGCGAACGGAAACATGTCGAACCGTCGAATGGGAGCAAATTATGGGAGCCCGGCCAGGCAGGGGTCGGAGTTTAACAGTTCGGAACTAATTGCTTTCCAAAACAAAACGTCTCACTTTGGGTGAGCCATGTGTCGAAGTGTGGTCTCGGAATTTCGGTACAGCGGGCGCTCTGCACGACGGCGGTGGGCGAACGGGCGAAGCGTAATGAAGTAAATGCACTTGGAAACGAGTCGTAAATGCTCGTAAACTGTTGGGCCCCGGCCAGGACCACCAACTGTGGGGACGGTTGCGTTCGAGAAGGTGCATCGAGGCGTTGCTGATAGGTGATGGTTTTGGTAAGATTAAAACGTTGACGGAATGCTTGCTGCACAATGCTGGAAGAGCGCCCTATTCTGGAATGCAGGTTGTTGTGAAAACATTTTTGTATTTATCTCTTGTAAGCCCAGAATAAAGTGTTCTCTATGTGAAAGGTTCGGTAGCTAATAATGAAAATAAATCCGCATGTCGTAACTAAAATGCACAAAAAAATTTTAAAATCATTTTAAATAGCCTTTAAAATCAGCAGTATCTAACCGACTTTAAACGGTTCTCATACAAAACTGTTCGACTCCCTTTTATGACTCACCCTCGGTGCTGCGGAAATGCTGAGAAAAATCGATCCTATTCACAGCCCATGTTCCCTCTCTCTCTCTCATCCTAGTCCGTGGTTGTCGGTCTAGAGCTGTTCAAAAGTGCATTCCAGCGATAAGACAATAATGAATGACTTGACGGGGACGGCGACGGGCGATAGAAAACGATCTCGAAAGCACGGCAGATGCTCGAATGCACCATGCCACACTAAAACCCAGGTAGCGCAGGCATCATCGACGGCCCCAGAAACGTTGACCGATCAAATTAAAACAAATTAGAACAGCGTTAAACACGGCGCAGTGACACATACCCTTGACGAGCTTGTTCTCGGGGCGAGGCTGGCTTTTTATGACAAGATTTTTCTCGTTCTCGTTCGTTTCCCAGGGCTTTAATTTAATATCGTGTTTAATGGATTGGTTTTCCGAGGCGATCGGACAGATTATCCAGCGAGAAGAGAGATGCATTCCTGCGTGTGTTTGGGTACGCCGGAAAAGTAAAACGGATGAATTAGTGGTGCGAACGTTCGGGAGACGTGCGGACGGAAGGCGATTTATATGCGTTGAAGCTTCAGCTTCAGTTTAACCCTCGCTGCTTGGTGCACGGGTAACGGGGCGCAGCAGCAACAACAGCGAGTAAAAAAAAGGCTAACGATCACCTTTCGTTAAATGGGCACGATCGAACAAACACCGCGATAAGATGTTCATTAAGCAGCAACATTAAAATATTTCCGCTGCGTTTTGCGGCCCCGGCAGCAGGTCTCTCCAGGTCCGTGGAATTCAAATTCGATGGATTTCGCCCCATCGATGACAGTTGAAAGCGAGCGGTTTCCGATCGAAGCAGGCGACCACCACCACCGCAGCCCAGATGGAATGCAACAAAGGAACCATCGAGCATGAAAAAAAACGCACACACAGCAAACAAAACGTTCGCTGAAAAACACGTCCATCCCACGGGTGGTGGTGAGTTTCTGGGCTCACGTTTTTCAGGTACTTGTAGCTGTCGCACCCGACGACGTCACGCGCAGGATTACTCAAGGATCAATGAGCGTGTGGCCGCGGCAGAACAGCGTGCTGCGGTGCCTGCTCGTTTCGTCTGTCGTTAAAAGTCACTGGTTGAAAGTTCGGAAGGAGGGTGAGCAGAACCGAACCACGACGACACGGGCCCACCGTGTCGCTGTTGGATGATATGATGCGGATGCGTACCAATTCCGGGATCGTCTGGGATCAGTGTCCCCGGTGTTGTTGGCGCGATAGTGCCTTCTCGTGCGCTGCATAATCTGGCTGCGAGCGGAGCGGACGAGCAGGGCCCTGGAGTGCAGATGGGACACTTAAGGTGAGCAATAAATAAACCACACACAATTGAATTGAAATTAAAATTCCATTAATTCCTTTACACCGCGTGAGGGGGGGGGGGGGAAGTGCGGGTAGGTACGGAAGGGTTTACAGCCAACATTGGGCGACCGGTGGTTGCCGTTGCTGTCTTCGCCGGGTTTTCAGAGCAACCGTCGTCGTTGTCGTCGTTGCTGCAAGGCGGAACGCACGGTACGGCAAGGTGGCCTTCAGCGGGAAAGGACATCCACTGCGTTTGCAAGAGATGTAACGCCAAGGGCAACGGTGCGAGTGTTTACCGGACCCAATCCCAATCCGATATCGCTAAAAAGGATGTCACCAAGGGGCGGGATGGTGGTTGCGTTCGCATGAGAGAAACTAAGTAAAATGAATAGCTTGTCGTTGCCGCAATCGACAGCTTTAATGGGGTGATGAGTGTGTACTGTTGTGTGTCGGTTCTGTCCTGTCCCCCTCCCTGGGCCCTCCGTTGTCTCCGTTGTCCGGCGTAAGTATCACCCAACGCCATCCAGCGATCGGGCGAACGATCTGCAAATCGACGAATTTTAACCCGCTATTCGGCGCTGCCGCTGTCACCGGCGCTGCTGTTGCTGCAGAGTCGCATGAAACTCGTCCGCTGCCACGGTAGACAGCTTGTCACACCGCGCACCGAGGACACCGGGCGACAGCTTGCGAACCGGTGCTGCGAACCCGCCACAAGCCTGAGTGCACAATAAATCCATGGGAAATAATAACCGACGCACCGACACGGGCAGATCCTCGGCCATCGGATTGGGGCAAGCGAAATGATATAACAAATCGCACGCTGCCCGGCGACGCCTGCGTACATTCGCGCACATTACGAGCAGGAAGAGTGGAGGAAGTGAGACTCAGTAATCCTACCACACCTCAACCCCCCCACCCCGCCCTCCCTTCTGTCGGTGAGTGCGATGCAGTGATAGATGACTCGACCGGGTATTAGCACAATTAAGGATTATTTATTATAGGGTGACTTTTTTTTGCAGTGTTTTTTGTATGCTTTGTTTTTCGGCATCCCGTTCGATCCCGATGTTCACATCTGCAATTTTTGTTTCTTCGATAATTTTGTATCCAAACGTATAACAAAGTATACCGTGGACTTCGGTACGGATGGTAAGCCTTCGAGGAGACATCGAAGCCTCGTTTGGTGTGTGGTGAGTACGAAAGACTGAAAGCAACGAACCCGAAAATATGTTTTGAGTTTGTGCCGAAGTATTGTAAACATTTGAATTTTATTTTTAATTTTCATTTAGTAATTTTACAATAATTTAAACACATTTTTTATTTTTTTCATTCGTCTATATTTCACGAACACAACAGTTAAAAATTATTTAAAAGAGTAAATTACCTTTAGTCGTCTATCGCGATGCAAATTCGGAATAATCTGATTATCTTGACATTGATTTTTATTAATTTAAAAAAATTCTTTAAAAATCAAATAACAGGTCATTTACTAGGTTTTAATGCATTGAAAAAATCATTTCAAATATTGTTGGGCATATTTATACATGTTGGTATATTTATATATTTTTGGTTTTGCGGATAGTTTGATAAAATTACTGTTTAAATTATTTTTCTAATTATGATTATCTTAAATTAAGTTGATAGATGTCTGCCTAGAAAAATGTACCAGATTTGAGAAAAAATCATCAGCAACCGATCCATCCAAACAAATCACTAACGAAATGAACGCCGTACCGCACTGGTGCTCCGGTGCGACTTTTCCTACCTGTCCGAAATTTCAAACCGTCCGCACCAAACGCCGGACATGATCACTTTTGTTCCTTTGCCACTTGCCGATACGAAGATTAAACCCTGCTTTTGCAACTAAACGAAACACAAACACGCAACATCAAAAAGATAACAAAAATAAAACAGGAAACAATCTCTTGCCGGGAGGAAAGCGAAAAAAAAGTGAATGAATTATCATCAATTATCTGCCCGGGGAGGCTCGGGGCGATGCGGTACGGGGGCCACTTCAGGAAACATTGTTTGTGTGCCCTTTGCTTTGTGCACAAACACACACACACACACACACATACATAAACACTCATATACACCCAGTTATCGCAAAAAGACCCACAGACCGAGGGCTGCTGAATATAAATAGCTTTTTTTTTTCGAGAGTACAATTCAGTTAATGGCAGCAACAATCGAATTATTGTGAAGTGCACAAAAGTAATAACATCATCGCCCCCTGGTCCGGGCCCGGTTCCGGCCACACCGGGATAAGACCTGAAAGCGCAAAAGCTCCGGGTGATGATGATGATGATGATGGAGTGGAGTGGTCGGAAGGCAAACGGGCGTTGGCTCGAGCGATGGCCTAGCTGTTGTGTGTTTTCCGTACAATGTGTGCGATAATTAACCTTTCCGTCGTCGAGGCTCCGGGGCTCGGTTCCTGCCGAAAGGTCTGCCAAGGGTTTGTGCCTCCATTGAGGATGGTGAGCCGTGTTCATTCTTAAAAATTGTATGATTGATTTCCCCGGTTCCCGTCCCATCGCCCTTCGGCCAGTGAGTTGATTTCGATGCGGGACGCGTATGGAGCAACGCCGGAACAAGAGGGAAAGAAAATCGACACGCTGTGCGCCACGGCGGCATACTTGCGAGCTCGGGTTCTATTTTTCTCGATGATTGAATTAACTTAACCAACCGCACAATCATGTAGCCGCATGGGGCCGGCGCGATCCCGATGGAAAGATCCGGAACCTGGCCCGGCAGGTGCTTGTGATCAATCAATTTTCCTGCTCCGTTGCTTCCTTTGATCGATCGGATCGGAACGTTGGCCATACAGCTCGAGCTGTTTGCCCACTGTAATGGTACCCACAAATGAGGCTTATCATCACGATTAGTCGAAATGGAAATCGATCGAGCTACGATGACAATATGAGCAGGTAATGGGTCCGCTTCTGATGCAAAAGATTGGCTACGCTTGCGAGCTAATAGATTATCATTTAAAAGCGGGCGCACCGATCTTTCGGCCGCATCTTTAGCAGCATGCCTTCCCAAACACTCAACACGATCCGCGTTCTCACACTCGCACTTGCATTGCTTGCTGCTCGAGCCCTCCTACCCACCCGCCCGAAAAAAGGCATCCCGGTACGGGGAAGGTGCGCTCGGATCTCTTCTTAAAACAAAGAATTTTAATTAGATTTGAGCGTTTCGGTTTTCCGATGAGTCATGGTGGAAAATGATTTCTCATGGCTCATCGCCGTGGTCGAGTGGTACCGGGGTTAACCGGAGAGCGCTCGGTAGCCGCGCCAGATCGACATCAAATTGTATGATTGCCAACATTTCGGTTCCGTTTCTGGCCGGCTGCTATTTTAGCATTCCACAACGGCCTTTGGAGTGGTGCGCCCTACGTTTGCGCGCCCGAAGTACCAGCGGGCTCCCGCTGGAAGCTGCTGCGTGCAAGGTGTGCAAGCGTGCTTCAAAATCCGGTGAGCCCATGGCCTCCCTCCCCCCCCCCTCGTTTCTTCCACCACACGGGGTAAGTGGGCGAAGCGTGAAGTTGAAGTTCGGCGAAGGAATGACAAGAGATAAAGGAGTAAAACAACCAAACCATTGCAGCTTCCATCGCGGTGGATTGGAACGGGTGAGTGCTTTAGTGGATGGGTAAGCAGCACTTTGATGGCGGATTCCAGGAAAACGGGGCCGTGCAGTCACACACACACATACACACACACACGTGCTCGTCGATTAGAGTGAATGATTGGTAGGAATGAAAGATGACACTTAATATTTCGGCAGCGGTTTGCCCACGGTGAAGACCGGAAACGGTAAAATTGATTGAATTGAATTGGAAAACAATTACCGATTGTTACCGTGATCATGTACAACACTGTTACACTGAGATTGGCAGCCGGAGTGAAGAAATGTTCACACTGTCTTGTTATTTATTTCGCAGCAGTAATTTTATAGCATTTACTGGGTTACCTACAACGTTTTACATTTTTCAAAAGTAGGTTATTGTTTATGTTATCATAGCTTACATATGTTTTCATCCATTGCTGCTTATTTTATTGTTGAAAATGTATCGAAAATGGATCGAATCTACATCAACAAATTCAAGTCTTCAGTCTTTTTAAACCTGAATCTTTGAAAAACTGAACATATTTATTTAAGTTTTGATTTTTTTTGCCTTGAAAATGTAAAAAATAGACGAATAAAATTATGTGTTAATTGTGACTCACATTGAATTTAATCGTATTAATCATAAATCCATAAAGATCCTATCTTATTAAAACTCGATCCTTGACCGAAGAAATGGAACCTCAAGTCGTACGTTGTGCCTTTTCACCAATATCAGCTTTTATCGCAAATCTGTGGGAATAAATTTTAAATACTTTCAAAGTTTGAGAAACATGATTCATAGCATCTCTCGCAATCAGTTTTTTTTTTCCAAAATCAAGCTCCCAAACTCATGCTTGACTCATGCCTTCAGGTATTTCATTCCGTGAGATTCCTCCGCTTAGCGTCCAATGAAATTGCTCACTTTATCAATTATCAAAAATCATGATATTCTAATCGAAACCCAAATTCCTCTCCTTTCGGCATCTTAAACGCTCCCGTCCGCCGCTCGCTCTCCTCGCCGGGCAAGCGGGAGAAGCGCACATCCAAACCCAACGAATTCCAGCATGAAACGTTGTGCAGCCACCGCCGAGCCCGACCCCGCACCGAAGCAGCGCTGCAAAGGAAAAAACGCGATAATAAAGTAATTTGAAAAACAAATAATATTTCCCCGAAACTGATTTTCTTCATGCCTTATTAGCGTGATGACTATATAAAACACTGCGGTGGGTTTTTTTTGTGTTTTTGTTCGTTCATCGACAGAGCGAGAGAAAGAGAGCGTGAGCGTGTTTTGAAAGCGCGGTCGGCAAATACCGTGTCATCATCGGCGGGAAAAAGGGTTTGGCCAGCGAAACGGGCGGTAGAACACGCCGCACCGAGAGCCGAACACGAGCAAAACATTGTGCACCCAACCGCGTTCCGGCTGAAATCGAACCGGAGGGATGCGAATGAATCATAATTCAATCGCGGTTCATACGATGAGAGAGAGAGAGAGAAAGAGAGAGAGAGAAAGAGGGAGGGAGTGGACAGAACATTGTATGGAGAGGGAGGTATGCATCTCTGATTTCTTCGCGGTGGGATGGCCGCTGTTCACTTGTTCTTCGCGTACGGCAAGGGGGGGTAGGTTTGGTGGAAACAAATAGGCCGGACGGGCGCTTGCTCTGCCATGCCTGCCCTTTCACTCGCACCGTGGCAGCCGAAAAAAATGCGTGAGAAAATTAACAAGATTCTTCTGCCGGTGGTGCACGAGACCAGAGACCATCCAGCGCAGCACCGTGTGCGTTCGACTCCGCCCTCGGAGCTTGAGAATTTCATTCAAACCGATCCAGCAGCCCTATGCTGGAGGCTCCCGGAGGCTCACACATACATGCGCGTGAAGACCCCCCTCCACGCCGAAGCGCAGAGACACCCATGAGGAGGGCTGGAGTTTGGCCCGAGAGCGTAAGAATGGAGCCCAGAACGCAGATCCTTACTTACCCGTGCTTCCTCTTTCTTGCACATCGTTTAAGTCTCGCTTTAGCTGGCCCGGCCCGGTACGGCCCGGTTGGTGGCCACCATCGTCGTCGGATGCGAGCCGAGGATACCAACCGATCGAACACGACCGCCCTCTGTGTGTGTGTGTGTTATGCTGCACCGTTTATGCTTCCTTTGTTTCGCTGCCAGCAAACATAAATAGATATTAATCATCTCTGCGCTCGGCGCTCGGACAAAATGTCCGAACGGCTACACGACCGTGGGGTGCGAGGTCCGGTGCGGGGAGATGGCGAAGGGGGAAACGGAGGAACACACGAAACACGGGCCGGAATAAGCACCCGACCCGGGCCATCGAATGCCACCCAACGTCAGCGAAAATGTGGTTAAGTTCTGCCACCACCACCAT
>JXXA01010310.1:0-11736 GCA_000956255.1 Anopheles punctulatus | reverse complement strand
GGGAGCTCTCGATCTGCAGTCGAATGCTCTACCACTGAGCTATACCCCCGACGATTAATCACGAAATTGCGCGCAATCAGAGCAACGCGCCCGACCAAACAGCACGCGCTGAAATTTGGCGACGCTTACGTCATCCCAAAACTGTTTGCTACACTGATTTTAGAAGTCACCGCTTGTTTTGCGAGTCACAATTTCTCAATGTAATCTAGAACTAACGCAAGAGCGAAGAATCACACGCAGTTGATGTTAATTTTTTGTCAATTTTTTAATTTATTATCAGAAACGTATTTTCAGAGTTCACCCCCTTGCAACCATCCCTTCGCTCGTTTTGCCTATCTCTCGCTTGCTCTCGTTCTCCCTCTCTCCTTCTTTCTCACTCCCTATCGCTCTCTTTCTCTCGCTGTGTCACTATACTATCTCGCCTTCTCACGTTCGTTCGTAATCGTCGTCCGCTAGAATTTGTTTTTATGTTCTGTATTATGTACTGGTTTGTTTTGCTTTGTTTACTGTTTCCACCGTACTGTTTCGCACCGCGTTAATCGTCATACTTTAGTAATGTTACTGCACGTGCTGCTCAACGTTGGTTCAATTGCTGGTGGTGTAGTTACAAAACGCGACTGCAGAACTGCTGGCAAAACTGAGATTGAGTGTTGCTAGTTTGGTAATTTCGGTATGTTTGCAATGCTATATTTTCCCTCCGGCTACTGTCCCACCCTGTCCGTCGGTCGGGGAAGATCCAGGCGTATTGACGTGTATTTTCCATTTTCCCGCACCTTTGTGCGTGCTATAAGTTACGCGCGCCCGTGGCAACAACAACCACGCACCGCGGCTGTCTAGTGTGGGTTTCGCTTCGAGTGGTTTATGTTTTCGTAACAATTTGGCTAGTTTGAATTGAATTCGAGTATAAATCTCGTACAGAGCTTTCCTTCGTTCTCGCGAGTAAAGAATCCCAGGTTTCGTTTTTGTTTATTTTTTGGTTTTGCTCGTCTCAATCTCGCTAATACATTATTTTCATTTTAATAACGTTAACTAATCAGTAGTCGCTTTTAGTAAAAAAAAAATCATCGATAAATGCTCCCTTTCTTCAGCTTCAGTTGCGAGCCTGAGCGAGAGCGAACGATAATCATCGACTCGGAAAAAATATGTAAACCCATTATGCATAAATTTTATCGCTTTTTCAGCTATATTAATTCCAGCATCGTTTCGGTGTTCAGTTTTTTTTTATTTAAGTTTGTTTTTAGCATCTCCTGTTCGATGCTGTTTTTTTGTCAAATCTCTCCTATGGTGTGTGTGTGTGTGTTTTGTGTACAGGTGGTTGATAATTTTTGCATATTTTAGTAAACGATTCTATGACTTGGCACTGCAAATTGTCCGTTTTTTTTTTGTTGTAACGAACAGAACTCGACTCATTTTCGTTACGTGCTGCCCGGGTTCTTAGTACTTGGCTGTATTGATGCTATTGACAGTGAGAGTAGGAAAAAAGATCTATTTTGTTATCCCAGTGGTGGTGCCCTGCCCTACCCCTGTGTGTATGTGTAGGTTTTGTATTTGTAGTGCTATTTGTCTCGTCTTTTTTTTTGCTGTTGTTGCTGCTGATATGGTAAACCACTGTTTGTTCTGTACGGTAGGTAATTAATTCGTTTGACGCTTTTATTCCATACTAACGACCTGTACGGGTTTTTTTTACTTTTCAACCGGATACGTTTACGTGTCGTGTACTTCATTCCTTGTTTACTTTACGGAGCTTCTCGCAGGGAGTTTTGTAGAACATTTTTTGTTTGTTGTTGTTGTATGAATATTTCTGTCTTGCTTGCAACGAAACCATTTGCATTTATATTTATATCGTCAGTGGATGTTTTTTTGTGTGTTTTAATTTAAGATTTTTTTCTTTTTTGTTCTGTGTGTTTGAATATTATACGCTTCAAATTCACTTAAACTGTCTGCATGTGTGTGTGTGTTTTTTTTTGTTTATTAACCTCCTTTATTCCTCCTCTAATTTTTCTTACTTTATTAGCTCGTGACGTACGAAACGATTGACATTCGAAGGTTGGAAAGGAGTGTGAGTGCTCGAGCTTTTTCGAAAGGAGCTCTCTCGTCGCGGCCATCTTCCACTGAGGGCCGCCATCATCCCATCGTGCCAGCGCAAACCAGTGAAAACAGTTCCATTGGTTCCCGTTCTGAAGTGTATTAAGTAACGTATGTTTAATGTGTCCTTCTTTTGTTTTTGCGCTGCTGTTTTGCTCCAAATATCGCACGCGATTTCCCCCGGTCGTTCGTTCCCTTCTTTCCTCTTTCTTTTTTTTTTGTTCTGTTTTCTTTTGTTTGTCTTTTTCAATCATTTTCGGTTGCTTCCTTCCCCTTTTTACCGTGACTACACTATATTACTCTGCGTATGATTTCTTTTTGAGTTCCTAAGATTTTATTAATATGTACAAAATCACATTCGCCTCGCGGGCAGATCTCCTCCCCCGTCTCTCGGGGTTGTCTTCAACCGGTTCAGATATTCAAAACGCGTCGGCAAGGATAATACACACGCCTAATCTCCCTCGTCCGATGGCTGCTGTGTTCTTGTGAGAGATATCGGTTTGTGTGTCTATGTGTGGTCGTTTATTTTTTTTTGTGCCGTAGTTTTCGTACACCAGGGATGTTCGTTTATGATGTTGCTGGTGAAGATGGATTTCGTTTGCCTGAAATCGTAACCTACGTAATACGAACAGGTTTATCGTGCTCTTATACTCAATTGGCAGTCCCTTTAGTTGAGTTTGTTCTCTTTCTGCGATGTGTATTGCGTATTGGTTGTGTTGTGGGCAGTAAATCCGCGTGTGTTGTGTTTTAGTTTTGGCATATTCGTTTCTGTTTGCTGCATGCTCTAAGTGAGGAATATCATTCGAACTAGTTCGGTATTTTTTTCCCTTCTCCCATTTGCAACGGTTTTGCCTCTGGCCCGGGCTTTTCGCCATTATAATTCGATAATTAATTTGTTCAATGTTCATATCTACAAATGGTGGTGAAAACTTTTTCGATCCGCTCATCACGTGCCGCAACTCTGTGTGCGTGCGAGCGCGCGCATGCAAATGAACAGTGAGGGGAATGAACGTACGTAAGTGTTTGCTTGTAGTACTTTAAATCGTAGTTTTACCAATGGCCGCACGCGTCTAAAGTGGTCCGCCGCCATTGCACGTACCTTAATTTATGGTTTCATTTTGTTTTGCAAGTATTTCACTGTGTTTTTTTTATTTTTCTTTTACAATGCAGATGAGAACATTCCAATATCGAGTTTTTTTTTTGGTTGTTTTACGTTTAATTTATCAAGGATGCATTGAATTATTGCTTAATAAGATGCTTAAATCGTATCGGGAGATGAAGTGAAACCGAATGCGAATGAGAAGAGTGTTCGTTACATTATAGGAACCGGATGTGTCGGAATATTGATGAGCGCATAGAATTGGCAGGGGAGTGGTTAAATTCGGAATATGTTCACCATTGTTAGGAATATAAATGCGAAAGGATATTAAGTTTTATCGAAAATACATACGTATTTGTTAAGACATAATTTAACAAAATTATATAAAATGAAGAAAACACAGTACAAAGAGCGAGTAAGGAAAATAAAAAGCAAAAGAAATCAACCGATAGAAAAATATAAAAAAATAATAATGTTAGATCAGATTCAAATGTAATTGAACAAATTGTGGAAATAACTTTTCGACAAAATTAGACGACATAAAAATGATCGAACCTGGATCTGGGAGCCAAACAGCTGCGGGTTCATGAGAGGGAGCATTCACTCTTCGTTTTACTTGTTCGTTTTTGTATAACGCTTCCTCACTCTCTCCCACACTTACTCACTCACCAGCCTATCGCCGCATTAACTCCTTCCGTGTTTTACCTTTTATTTCGATCGTTTTAATTAGCTGGAAGTAGCTTGTTCACTTAGGGTGAAGTTTTTTTTTGTTATTACAAACATATTCATTTATGTATACATATACGTGTACGTGTTGTTGTTTCGTGAGTGAGTGTCGATTGGTTGGTTGATTAGCATGTTTGGTAAGAATGTTACAACGTTTTGCATCATCAACGTTTGCATGGTTTGGTTAGTTTGTTTTTTTTTGTTGCTTTGTTTTACTAATTAAAATATTCACATTTATCAAATTTATGTAAACTGCATAGAAAATTGTTTTTTTTTTTTTGGAGTGAGTGGTTTTTGTTTTGGTTTGTTTGTTTTGTTGTTTGTGTAGATGTCGCTTTTGCAGATGGTGGTTTGCTGTCGGTTTTGTGGGTGTGTGTGAGTGTGTGGTTTGTGCGTATGTGTCTCTGTGTGTCGTGTATTGTTTTGTTGGATTGTGTTTCGTACATTTCATTCGCCTGTTTCGCGCGCACTAGTCTGTCCAGTGTTTGGTGGTCGATATTCGCTCTCAGTCGCTAGGGTTTTGGGTTGGTATAAAATGTTACCAAAATATATGCGAGGACCATTTGCCAAACCGGTACCGGTACCGGTGAAAACTTAACCCTGCTCGCTAGCACTTCCCCTTGCATGTTTTCCTTGCTTTCCAAGACCGCTTGGAAGATCTACCATTCTACGCACACAAAAACCCTCACGTGCAAGTGCAGTGAGGAATCTAAAGGGGAAAACGAAATAAAAAAAAACATCGAATATTATAAATCGAAACGGCACTACACATTTTCCGCCCGTTCGTCTCTAGTTAGTCTCCCGTTGTTGGCTTCGCATCCGAAAACAAAACCAAATCCATTCGGATACAGCGAGCTGCAGATGGGGCTAAAGCATTCAACCCAACACGGTAAATCGCTTCCACAGTTTGGCTGCTCAGTCGTCGGTTACATAAACGGTGGTGGAACCAAGTCTACGCCTACTACGCACGGGAAGGTGGGTTCGAACCGAATGGGTGTACAGTATATTGTTGGCTAGTTTTTCGTTCCTTTGCTTTCGTTGGGATAGACACACTGGCCAATTTGGCCAATTAATACGATAAAGACGCATACAAAATACAAAAAGAACAACGAAAAACAAGACTCGATTCAATAAGCTTCCCTCCTGTCCGTTCGTTTCTGGCGATCGGGTTTAAAGTTACGTTCTACATACCCCGAAATGTTCATGATATGGTACATTTTGTGTAGGATTTCTCCCGCAGACCACCGACTCCCCGTAACGTTCGTGTATGTGTGCGTGTGTGTGTGTGTGTGTGAGTGTACGAGTGTGCATGTGTGTGTGTGTGTGTATATTTCGTGTGTCTTCTTATCACTCACGCTGGATGGGAATGCAAGTGGTGTTTTGCAAATAGACGTACATTTTTGAAGAAGTGCATTATTAATTTTTCCAGGAAAATGGGTGCTTACGTTATGTATTAGCTTGACGCTATTTTCGTGTTTTTTATTTTCCCCACCACCCGTTCCGTCCCGCTTCATTTTATCATTCCAGTGGATGTGTGTATTTTGTCAAATACTTTCATCCTGCTTCAATCGCTCAAATGCTCAAAAACATTACCTTACGTTTGACATTTGACCATAATTTGACACTGTGCGCTGGAATGGGTTCGCGTGTAGTGTTGTGTTTCCGGTGTGTTGGATTTTCGTTCGTGTTTCGGCTGTTTGTTGGTTTTTACTCGGCGTTCGATTAAATTGTGGATTTTAACAGGGGGGTTAAAGTTTAAATCGCTTCCATTTTTCGCTCGTTTCATCCACGCTTCGTTCACACTCGGGGAGCAGGAAAAATGCATTTGTGGGAGGCAAATGGTGTGCTACTGGGTGGTAGTTCCATGATGGCGGTGGTAGTGTTGGTGGTGGGCGGTGCATTATCGCTTTATTCAGTGTATGTGGGAGAAGGTATGTGCGCATGTGTGTGTGTGTGTGACTGTGTGTGTTTGCTTTTAATAGTGTTTATTGTTTTTTTTTCGTTTAATTTAACGTGCAATTTGACCTAAATGTTGGCAACTTTTCTCGCGGGCGCGGGGTTGGCACGAATAGCACAGCTGTTCCCCGTGTGCCACCCCATTAACCACCTACCCTATCCTCTTCCACCACAACTTGTGACGCACTCACACAATTCGCAGGTAATTCTCATGCTCTCAGTTGGTTTTGTTTTGTTTTGCTAATTAAACCTTACACTTTGCTCAATTTTTTGTTTGTTTTGCATTTAAACCTTACAGTAATGTAATTTCGGTACACCCCTCTCACGCTCCTAGCCTTACGATTTAGTTTTGGAAAGGGGAAGGGTTTTGGGTGAGGAGTGGCGAGGGGGCTCGAGGAGGGGTGGCGCGGGTGGCACCATCCTCCCGCTCCGCTCCGTCCCCTTGCGCTCGAATATTTCTACTATCGTTCTAATAAAGTATCGCCTTACGCGCAATGATTGACCTCTTCCCGCCGCTTTTCCTCGTTTGCTTTGCTTGTGTTTTAATTTGTAATATTAGTTTCTTTATTTTAGTTTCGAAAATCGCTCACTCAACAATATCGTCATTTGTGTTCCTTGCAGTATCCTTCAATAATCGATCGATCGTTTTCGCTTCCCCCCTTTTTTTTGCACCACGGGTGTTTTGTTTTGTTTTTTTTTGCTAAATTTTATCTTACTTCTAGTAAATGTGTGTGTGTGTCTGTGTGTTTACGTGAGTAATCTTTGTGTCCCACCGCTCCGCCCCACCTGCCTGTCCTGCCCGGCTGCTAAGTGGCGTCCCCATCCGGAACCGAAGAAGGGCAAGAAGGCAGACTGCGAATCCCCTTGCCGCTGAATTTCAATTTCCTTTCTTCTAGTCTAAGTGTAAGTCTACGAGTTAAAGGAATCGCTCCGGAATTCTTACGATCTAGTATGGGTTGCACCTTGGCACCTTTTCTCTCCCATCGACCATCTTCTAATGAATTGATTATGTTTCTTATACGCTAGCGCAACTTTACAATTTGGTTTACGTTTTACGTTTTATGAAAAATTCATAGAATTTCTTAAATATTTCAGCTACCTTCGGGCCGGGAAAGGATTTCCCGGAAGGCGCAGAATGAGGGGGGTTGGGGGAGGAGAGACGAAATATCTCTACCTCACCCCCTCCTCTCCCAGCGGGAAATCCTTGCCGGGCCCGGCGGTTCACCGAAAAAACAGTGTTTGGGGGGAGGGTGGGGGTGGGGAGGGAGTTGGGTGCTATAATTCACGCTCAAAACGCTCGATTTGCTCGTATTGGAAACGGGGGGCATGCCCGACGGAGCGCACAAAAAACTGAAGGATTTAGCTACCAAAAGGACTTTTTGCCGTTCACGCCGCTTGCAATGCCCCCCTCCACCAGCCAGTTGATGTAAGACCATGTGCGACGGGGCGCTCGATGGTTCGTTTTTTTTTTGTTCTATCCTTAGTAATTCATTTGCTCTATAGTAAATTGTATGCATTAATGTATGTATAACTAGTTATAAGTGTATATATATATATTTTTATATTTATCTACTCTTTACTTATTCAAACGTTACGTTATCTGTGTGGTTCTGTTTACGTGTAGGTGTGTTTTGGGTTGTTTTTTTGTTTTTAAATTAATGTTTAGCTTATTATATTTTCAGTTTTACTTTTAATCGATCCGCTGCTCCGCCCGGCGCAATTGTGTTTAAGTGTCAATTAACTATCCGCTTACCTATTTATAATTGATTGAAATTGTATGATTTACGTGTGGTTTGCTTTGTTTGCTTTGCTTTGATGTGCCTCTGTACCGTGCGGTGCGGAATTACCTCCGACGCGCACGCACATCGAACAAAAAAAAAACATCCCAAAATCTAACGCTTCCCCTCCCGCTCTACTACCTTCTTGAACGCGAAGGTCGTCTGTACAGGTGGCGGGCTCGCGGCGGACCGCCCTCGGACGACTCAAGATAATATGAGTGACGAGGGGCAGCCGCAGTCCGTCTAGGTTGCGATCGTTCGATCGGTCGTTTTTTTTTTGTTTGATTTTTATGTAGGATTTGTGTGCTTTTTTCTCTGCTGCTTTTTAGCTCCTGTTTCTCTTTCACTCTCTTTCTCTCTCTCTCTCTCTCTCTCTCTAAATATGCCCGGAGACGGGGCTCCGCTATCACTTTTGTCAATCAACTTTTGTCTAACAGACCGCACAGTACGCTACGCACACGAGCTAGAACTACATTACGCTATTACGTCTAATGTGAGAGAACGCGATTCCGCTTTCCGGCGGGCAATCCTACACGGCAAGGATAACGCAATAAAATTCGTGAAACAGGAAGCAGTGGGTGTTTAATTTGGCATAAAGCATTTGGCACGATTGCACGAAACGTAAACAGAGAGTAAATAGTACTTCTATGCATAAAGTTACCAGACTGTAAAAACGACAAACCACAAGTAACCAATATAAATCGCTCCGTGAGTGATGAGAGACGAGCTGGCGTTTAACAATACACATGAAAACAGGCAGATGGCACCACTCGAAACACACATCGAAATAACAAGAATATAATTCGAGATTCGAATCGAGTTGTAACTCGACGAGTTGATTCTAACGCATCAATTAAAGAGATATTTTTTTCGTGGATGAAAGTGGCTTGATGAAACGTTACTTCTGCCAGCTCACGAACGTACTACGAGCACCGGGTTTTTGACTGTGACGTTGGTACATCTTATAAGAAATGCGACTGTAGACATCCTTTTCGCGGTTCGGGTTTTCGAGCGGATGCGCTTTCTAGGGAGGGTTTGCTTTTACGGCAAGCAAGCTTTTTCCCAGCCTGCTGTGAGCCCGGTGCTAAGTGTGCAACTACAGGAAAATTAGAGTTCGAGCAAGTTTTTCAATGCCATTTCGAAATAACAAACATCCGTGAAAAAGAAATAATAAAGAAGTTGTTTTAGTTAAAAAAAGTTCTAGAATCTTGTAATAGCAAAAACGAATTTATCCTTTTGGAATCCATCCCTTTCCCAGGTCCCAACACTGGGGTAAGCAAACTTACCGAAAAACACTTGAAATCGGTGATGCTTTAATTTAAATTTGGTTTACCAAAAAGGAACTGGTGGATATGGTTGGAAATTAAGCGACCTGCAGCCGTACAATATCCCTTAGCACTATCGCTCTTCCATCACATCAAGCTCTCTCTCTCTATCTCTCTCTCTCTCTCTCACCCTTTCACTCACGCACCGTTCCGTGCTCGTTCCGGAACCGCTCCTCCCAAAGCCGCCTTTTGATATTAGCTGTTACTGAAGTTTCGCTGTATAATAATGCGCATGCCGGCGTTCACGGTACGTTTTTAATAATATTTCGATTTTTCTGTATATATCACAGTCATGCTGCTGTTGATAATCTGATTTGGCAATCTTTTCCGTTTTCATCCTCGCTGCAGCTTACGCGTGTTCATCTGTGTGTGGGTTTGTGTTTTACGAGTCGTAAGCAGCGCTTTTGCAACGCCTACTGATGGACATACTCAGTGTTCTCAGTGCTTTATGGTCTATTTTCTTCTTCTCTCTCTCTCTCTCTCTCTCTATCTCTCTCTCTCTCTCTCTCGTGTAATTGGTAAAAGATTGTGGCTCAATCCAGTTCTAGTACCACAGGTCGGGTAGGTGCGTTCGCTCATTCTTTCGTTCGTTCGTTCGTTCGTTCGATTCTGTAGGTTCTGTAGTTCTGCTCTGCTCGTGTAGAAGTGTACGTAAATATCGGTGCATTATTGTGTGTAATTTGTGTATTTTGTTTTTTTTTATTTCCCCTTTCCCCACTACTACATTGTACATAAGAGTCACGGGACTGCAGCTGACTGCCTGACCAGTCGCGCACTCTCAGCATTTCTTTTAATATTTTGTTGCTTGCTAATAATTTAATAATACAATTTGTAAGGTTAAGGATGCTCCTGCTACTACCAGTCGTCAGCTTAACACGATGTCCGAGGAAAATGGCGGGCACGATTCGATACCAGATGAAATTGGAGATAGTATAAAGTAGTAAAGATAACTATTGAGACAAAAAAAAATCGTGATGAAAAGAAAAGTAATAAATTATTTACTGTAATTAACTGTAACATAAAAAATACGAAGAATAACAAAACATGACAAAACAAAACAAAAAAACAAACAAAACAAAACAAAAAGGAAAATTAAAACCGAGAATAGTTGGAATAAAAATATAAAAAAAGATTGAAAGCAAAATCAATGTGTTAAAAGGGTTCTTTTATTGTAATGATCAATACAGAAATCGAAGAAACTCATAAAATTATTATGAAAAATATTAGTAAAAATTGGGATTTTACATCTAAAAAATACATAAAAAATTAAACAAACAAATATGGGTTTTAACTTTTCTTTCATTTCGCTCCGGAAGTCTTATCAGCGCCCTACGCCAGTATCAGTCCACCAGACCGATTGAATCCTCTTCCATCCGTAAGCACCGCGAGCAAGGGAGCAACATTTAAGCCCTTGAACATTTAACCCTTGTGGCATCATCGTCCGCCACGAGGGTTCCATTATTTTTTTTTTTTGTTTGTTACTTCATTTGCAAGCCGCACCAAGTTGGCTCTGGATTAGTAATTTAGAAATTTCACTTTACTGTTTCGGTTGCGCACCCGTTTCCACACTCAAACCCGCCCGGTTCCCCGGTCGGTTGCACGCGACCGAATGGGACGAGCACGGTTGGGCGAAGGAAAACGCAAATGGCAACGCTAATAAACGACAAACGGAAAAAGAAACGTTTTCTCTCGCCGCGGCGTTAAACTAAAAACCCATCTCGTTCCATTTCCCAACGGGGTGGGGCGTTCCTTCGTTCGTGCTTGTCGCGCACCCTGGTTGCAGCTGCTGGTGGCCTGACCGTGTCGCGATCGAGCCCGCGATTCCGTGTTGTCCAACGGTTTGCTTAATCGTTGGCCGCGGAAAACCCCGCAACGGTGTCGCCCTAGCTTTATCACACTCGAAACGTCGCCGTCGTGAGCTCAGATAATGTAGGCGCCGGCTGCTTACCGTCCTGAGAGGAAGGTTCCCGATCAGGACGATTCCCACCAAGGACGCGATCGTCCAGGCTCACTCACCACTCAAATCACCTAGCAGGTGTGTGTGTTTATAGGAGCAATGTATGCTGCAAGATGGAGTTACTTCTAGTGTGTAGAGAAAAAATGTACAATTTTGCTTTCCGTTCTCTCGTGATCCCCTTTCCTTCCCGCAATGAGTGTTACGAGTGTTGTCTTACGATATTTGTTGGCTTTTCTTCCTTCCGCTAGTAAGAAAAGACAATTTACACGCCATGTTTTTTCTCTCTCTCTCTCTCTCGTCCCTGTCGCCTAGCGACGGGGACTTTTCGTGACTTTTCGCCGCATGCTTCTTTTTTTTGTCATCCTGCGCGCTTTGTTTTACTTATTGCTTTTGGTTTATTTATTGGAATGCTATCGTCACGCGGGAGGGGTGGAAAAAGGAGCGGGACGAAGAAGGGAGTAAAAGGGGAAAGGAAAACGGATAGTCAAAGGGCGTCGGAAGTATCGTACGCCCCTCGAGAGTGTGCAAGTGGAGCGAGCGTTTTGCTGCGCTGCATTTTCCGGCTACACAATCGCCCATTTGGCGTTTTCGCTTAAAATAATCGCTTTATCCTACAGGTTTTATCCACCCCTTTTTCTGTTGGTGGCAGGATACAGGTTTTCTTCGCTACTCTCGTTTCGTTTAATGCCTTGTATGTGCCTCACCCAAAGCTGTCGCAAGATGCTCGCGTTGACGGGTTTCTTCTTCGGTTTTGATTGACCAATTCGATTCCGGTACGACTCTAGCCCTGCTTCAGATATCCTTACCGCG
>JXXA01010309.1:0-11679 GCA_000956255.1 Anopheles punctulatus | reverse complement strand
GCAGCAGCACCACAACAAACGCACCAGCGGCAGCATCATCCAGCAGCAGTAGCGTCGTCGCCGATCAACCACCATCACCGCGCGTTCCTCACGATGGCGTGTGCTCAGCAGCAGCAACGATGCGTGTCCGTCGACAACATCAACCCGGCAATCAAAACGATGGAGTACGCGGTCCGCGGCCCGCTCGTCATCCGTGCCGGTGTCATCGAGAAGGAGCTGGAGGAGGTAGGTGGTGCGACCGCACAAACAAAGGCCCGCCTTGCGTTCGCTTTGCTCAACCATGGGTTTTTACTTGTCTTTCTTCTCGCCACACCGGACCAGGGAGTGAAAAAACCTTTCAAGGAGGTGATCCGTGCCAACATCGGTGACTGTCACGCGATGGGACAACCGCCTATTACCTTCATCCGTCAGGTAAGTGTAACGTGTAACTTCGGCGTAATAGATTGCCGCCTCCTGCCGTTAGAACGAGGCGTCAGGAAGTCCCGCGCGAAGGAAAGTGTTTCACTGTGCTACGGGAAGAGCGGTCCGCGGCCCACCTTATCTCCACCGCCCACCAATAACAGAGCGCTAAAGTCGCCCATCAATCGAGTCGAACCGGAAAGTCCAAAGGTACGGCCCGGTGGCGTTGAAATATACATACACCGGCGTCTTGTGGAGTGTTATGTAACGCGGAAGGGCTCTCTTGCCCTCTCGCTCTCGCCCTTTCTGTCACTTCCGGCAGGAGTGGCACCGTTGCGCGATTCGCGTGCCCCCCTCCATCAGCTGCATGAACGTAAACAATCGAGTATCGAGCTAGGGAGTGTGCGAAGAAATTGCGCCGAGCACGTAGTAGCGCTGCAGTGTGCGTGTATATTGGTGCCTCCAATATCTTGGCGAAATTAAGGTCGTTTTTCACTCGTATGGCACTAAGCGATAGATCTCCAGCGAAGAATCTAACGTACAGCACGAGAGCGATAGTGTTAGTCCAGGAAATGATAGGAAACCGGTTTCCAGAACCGGGCTACCACGTAGCGACTCGTCTGCCCGGTTTTAACGTCGGCTCCGGTAATAAACTGCTTCCTGGTTTTTTGAGCGACCCGAAAAATTAGCATCTCGACCATAGCAACAATCGCACACGATTTGCGCGAAAATAAAAAAAAATATACTCTTCAAACAAAGCTCACCAGTAATTCATCCATGCCACTCGCGTGCATAGTTATCAGTTTGGCTGCCCACACTACGGGCATATTAATTGGCAAAATTGAACGAAACGAGCCGAACCAATTCCGATATGAGCGCTTGATTGACGGCGCAGCGCAAAAAAAAAAAAATACGAGCAAGAGCGTCGAACGGACGCACCAACACTAGCTAGCCTTTATCAACCCTCGCACCACGCTTGGGCAAGGGCTTGCCAATGACAACGTATGCGTCATGCATTTTATTTATTTATTTTTTACACTGCATTCTGGACGCGAGTTTCGCGCGTACGACCATTGCCTGCCGTTGATTATTGCGCAATAGGCGAGATGCGAGCTGGGTTGGGGTGGAAGGACGCAGTACATCAGCTGACCGGGTGCATGCTTGGTACTTGCTTGAGTTTGCACCACTCGAAACATTTGCTGCCTTTAGTGCCTTTTACGATGCCGAGACGGGAATGTAGGTGACGATTGGAAGTGCGAAGTCTTGCGTTAGGTAATAAGCTTCAGAGATCTCATCAGGTTGAAGTATCGGACGTAAAGAGCAACCAGTTTAGAAAAGTGTACAACAAGCGCTCGGATCTCGCATTGAAGTACCTCACATCAGGAACATTCCCCCCCAAAAAAAAAAAACTCCAACCGATAAGTCCTAAACTGGAACGATTGGATTTTGCAACGACTCTGCAACGCTCTAGAGCACGCCCAAGACGCCATACGAGCACACGCGCTGTATGCGCAGATGTTGCGCTACCCACCGACCCTGTTTGCTCCAATATTAGCCGTAAAGCCATCGTTATCACGCGTGGCACTTCTGTCGCCGACACCTTTTGCATTCACCGTGTCCGACGGCTGCTGGTGGCGACCGATCCCATCTCACGCCTAGCGCCCGCTAAACAGGCGGCCAAACAAGTCATCGTGCCGCAGGGCAATTAAAAACAAAAAACCAAACAATATTCGCACACAGGAACTCGCACGAAGGTTCACGATTTTCTGTGCCGCCGATCAACCGGCACCAGCCGGCATTATGTTTTGTTTTTGCTCAGTTATTTGCGTTGTGTTTTCTTCACCATCGCGTGAAATTGTACTATTTATACGTGCACACACAAACGCACGCAACGGGCACACGTCGTGATGGTTGCTTGTTTCGCCATTAATTTTGTTTCCCCCTTGTGGTTTTGGTATGTGCCATCATCGTCATCTGATCCGATTGGCGTCAAATTCAATGTCGCTATGAGTTCGTTTACACCCGCTGCTGTGTCCGATGTATTCGAGATATCGCGAGAAGGAGAGAAGACATAAACTTCTCTCAATTCCTAAAGACTATATATTCGCGCCATCAAGAACCGTAAACGGAGCGATGTGGAGAACAGCAGGAAGCATTCATATGGGAACGGTATCATAATCAAACATCTGGACGAGTTCAGAGCAAGTGAGGCCACTCTTCCGGCCGAAAAACCAGCAGCCGATTGTTCGGAACTGTTTAACGACCTTTTTATGAGGCCTTTGCTCGGCGAGATCACGGCTATGGCTGCGCCTATCTGCGCGCTGATAAGAGATGTTCGATGCTAGCAATATCTTGACGACCGGTTCCAAGACTGGTCAGTTGCTGGAGGCAAACATTTCCCTAACTCGCTGGAGTGTGAGGAAACCGAGTGAAGAGACGATAAGAGTGGCTGCGTGGGCTTAACTATCGCAACTGACATGTGCCAGTGAACGTCTCTAGACTTATCGTGCTCTCGTATCACAGGTCAATACGCTATATCTGTTGCGTCGCTGTTCTATTTCTAGTTGCGATCTTGACTGGAGATGTGTAGGATTTTGCTGTACGCGGAAAAGAGGTGTTGCTCTTTTTGCACCATTTCTAACATGCTCTCTTTCATTCCCTTTCCCGCAGGTGCTCGGTCTCGTGTCGTATCCACCGTTGTTCAATGATCCCAACATCCCGGCGGACGCGAAGCAGCGTGCGCGTGCCATCCTGGACGGCTGCAAGGGTGGTTCGGTCGGTTCGTACTCGGACTCCGCTGGTATCGAAGTGATCCGGCGCCACGCCGCGGAGTACATCCAGCGGCGGGACGGTGGCATACCGGCCGACTGGCAGAACATCATCCTGTCGGCGGGCGCGTCCGGTGGCATCAAGGTGCTGATGGCGCTGCTCCGCTGCCCGATCGATGGCAAGAAGCCGGGCGTGATGATCCCGATCCCGCAGTACCCGCTGTACTCGGCAACGATCGCCGAGTTCGACATGGAACAGATCGGTTACTATCTGGACGAGGCGAACAAGTGGGGCCTGGACATTGCCGAGCTGGAGCGCTCGTTGGCCGAAGCGCGCAAGGTTTCAGCGCCGCGCATCCTGGTAGTGATCAACCCGGGCAACCCGACCGGCCAGGTGCTGTCCCGGGCGAACATCGAGGACATCATCAAGTTTGCGCAGCGCGAACGGCTCGTGCTGTTCGCGGACGAGGTGTACCAGGACAACGTGTACGAGGCCGGCTCGAAGTTCCACTCGTTCAAGAAGGTGATGATGGAGATGGGCGAACCGTACAGCAAGATGGAGCTGTGCAGCTTCATGTCCTGCTCGAAGGGGTACATGGGCGAGTGCGGCATCCGCGGCGGGTACGCCGAGATCGTCAACCTCTGCCCGGACGTGCGCACGATGCTGCTGAAGTGCATCTCCGCCCAGCTGTGCCCGACGACGGCGGGCCAGGCGGTGCTCGACTGCGTGGTGCATCCGCCGCAGAAGGGCGAACCGTCGTACGAGAAGTTCGAGCAGGAGAAGACGGCGGTGCTGGAGTCGCTGCGCGAGCGGGCCGAGCTGGTCGCCCGTACGTTCAACTCGATCGAGGGCTTCACGTGCAATCCGGTGCAGGGCGCGATGTACGCGTTCCCGCAGATTCGGCTGCCGCCCAAGGCGCTCGAGGCGGCCAAGAAGGAGGGCAAACCGGCCGACACATTCTACGCATTCCAGCTGCTCGAGGAAACCGGTACTGTACTTGTTAGGGGTTTGAATTTTAAACGTATTCTAATGTTATTTCTCTCTCCTCGCTGCAGGTATCTGCATCGTGCCCGGTTCCGGTTTCGGCCAGCGCCCCGGTACCTACCACTTCCGCACCACCATCCTGCCCCAGCCGGAAAAGCTGAAGGAGATGCTCGGGCTGTTCAAGTCGTTCCACGAGAAGTTCCTGCAGAAGTACAAGTAAACGGTCGCAAGTTACGTCAGCAGGCGCAATATACAAATCGAATCGTGTATAGAAATTGAGAGCCACAGAGATAGGAAGAGACAGAGAGAGAGAGAGAGAGAGAAAGAGAGTGAGAGAGCAATATTGAAACAAACGAAAAATGCGAAAACGAGATATTCGATCAACTAAGTGCTTAACTCGAGATAACGCGGTCGAATTAGGGTGCCACCGGCAGCACATCACGTACATCCTATACTCGTAAGCATCTTCCCCATATGCGAAAAGAAACACGTACCCCATCCTCACACTCACACATATCGCTTCGCAGAGAAGTAAAAGCGCTTGCGGAGGTTGCGTAACGCGAAGGGAAGCCACCACCATTTTGCGCTTTTTTGCCGCAAATTATTATAAATAATTCAACCGAAGCAATCAAATTGCCCGATGTCGATTCTCTGCGACTGAACGACAGCAAGAGTGCAAGCGTGTATTAATATAGAAACTTGTATTAACTCAAAAAAAAAACAAAAAGCATATGGAATGCCGTTTTGGCTTTTTGTTTTGTCTCCTCTCCACTCAATCCAATCCAAGATAGAAGTTTTGGGTGATTTTTTTTCTAGAATAAACATGCACACGAACCATTAATAAATCGATTGCTGCGTGCAAATTAGAATTTTTTGGCGCTTGAAAATGTGCAAAGCACACGCTCTATTAATGCTTTACGGACGCTTTATTCGCACTGATTTCTCCTCGTTCGTTCTATTGTTAAATCACTATACGGGGAAAAAATACATACAGCTTTCAATGAAGTAATACCAAGCCGCATTGCAAGTTTTCGTTCAGCAGAAGCGAATGGGAAGAATTTAAAACAAAACTAAATTGGGGCTGTCTAGAGCCGAACCAAAACAAGCATAAGTACATCGGGCAAATCGGCAACCCGGGCAACAAATTAGAGGAACGCGTTAAAAATTAACATAACAACATTCGGCAGTACTAATATTGGCTTAACCCGTTTAGCGTGTAAGTGTTGATTAATCGTGATGCGTTGAAAGGTGGCGAGCACGTTGCGGGGAAGACTCTCGTGTCCGCGGGCAGCTTAAAAAACAGGATCGAAAACGAAAGCAAATTGGCAAACTAAGGAGACGCAAACTGAAACTGAAAGACAATAATTTTTCTAACTCCTCAGTCGCAGACGCAGACGCAAGGAAGCGAGCGTATTACTTCGTACGAAACGTATGGTTTTCGTTTTAGAATCTAGACGCGGAGCGTTCTCCTCGACCCGGAGTGTAACGCCGGATGCTTTTCTGTTACCGATTTCATTTCCTTTTCTGTTAGTCTATTGCTCTTCCCTTCTTCCTTCGGCCATGAAGCAGAACGTCACTGCTGACCCGGTGCGCGTGTGCGTTTTTGTGTGCCAAATCGGGCCAATCTTTTCGTTCACTTCACCCCAACGAAGCACCGCGACACATTAGCTCTCGCCCACCCATTGTTGCATTGTTCACGTAAAATGCTCCCGCAAATATAAATATATATATACAATAATAAAGAAACAAACACGCATCTATACGTTACGTTAATCGAGCAGTTGGCTGGAGGAAGCCGGTCGGGTTTCTTTTGTCGGTGAAGAAAGAAAAACGGGGAGGCGTGCGCCTGTTCAGTCGGGAAAGAAAGAACCCAGGCAAGACCGCAACTCGTTCACGGCGAAGTTAATAATAACATTCATACACGGGGTTTTTGTTTTATTGTATCATATCATACACCTGCTGCTAACGCCTCGTCACGTTCACACAGTAACGCTGTACAAATTCGCCTCGAGTCCTTATACGCGATACACAAGCCTAGGTCGGTTTGCTAGTATTAATAGTAATAGTTGTAGTGGTGGTGGTGTCGTGACGGCGTTGGTGGTAGTGGTAGAGTCGTTGTGCGTCGGAAAGCAACACTTTGAGCGGTTTCTATTCGATTGCCGTCTGGCCGTTTTGTTTTCATTATCAATTCTGTTATAGCTATGTGTGCGTTATGGGTTATAAAATGGCAACGGCGCTATTTTGGTTCTGATTGCATCGTTCTGTCGAAAACCGCGATGGAGGATTCACGAAAAAATAGTGTAAAATTGTGTGTGTTTCTCGCGGTTCTCTACGCACATACACACCAGCACAGACCAACACGCATCCATTTATCTCTAGCTTTTCTATACATTTATTTGTACAATACACGTCGTATTATCAATGCGTAAGTGGGAGGAGAAACGGGGAAGGGAGGGTTATGTGTACAGATGGCGTTTTTAATCGTTTCGTTCTACGAGAAGTGGTGCATATTTAATATCTGTGTATAATTATTGTATTGCGTTGTACGGTTTTTTTTGTTGTTGCTTAATGCAATATTGCGTGGCGGGGCGTTTTTACTTTTGTTTTTGGGGAAATTCGCTAGCCATTTTTCAGATTCACGGGCTTGCCTCATACTCATCGCTCATTCAAACACCCGCACGATAACATCCCTGCTGGCTAGCCTTTTCATTCCCCAGGTGTTATTAAGTTTTATGTCATTTACTTATTTTAGGTGCAGCATTAGGTGTTGCGACCTTCGCCGAAGGGGAATTTGACCAGAATGTAACAGAAACAAAAACTATCCGATCGGTTCGCGCTATTTTCAAGGAAGCAACATCATTTTCAGTACGCACACGAAAAATGTGTAAAATTAAGGGGGAAATTTTGTTCTCGAAACAACATGGTTCGTCCTGCGTAAAGACGAGCCGGAAAGTTTCCTAATGCTGCTTCGGCATTGATACCAGTGTGGAAGATTTAAAAATTCAGTCCTTTACGAGCGATTCCTCCCGTTTCCGACAATAAACCAAAGTTGTTATCGCAATTAAACGTTTAATTTTGAACAAAAAATAAAACAAGGAAAACAATCGCTCGAATTCTAACAATTTCTAAATTAAGATCAAGCCACGAAATAGTTGTTGCTGTACGTCCATCAGTCTCTCGGTACGCCCGGGTGCCAGGGGCCAACACTTTATGCTGCACCCGTACGTACTATTGCATCTTGCCGCGTGTGCCGCGCGTTGATTGTACCGAGAACTAAAAGCACACTAAAAGTACACGTTCGCTATCGCAACGCTCGCGTTTTTTTTGTTGTTCTCCCCTCCCTTTTTTGTGCTGCTTACAGGCTCAGCATATGGTGTAAATTATTTAAATATATATTTTTAAAACATTTCATATCCAAGCGTTTCGTGTTGCCTCTGTTTTTTTTTCGTCGTCTTCTTCGATTGGAAAATCGCAATCCCTACAAGTCTCTCTCTCGTATTCTTTTCTCTACGTGTATATGCGTGTGTGCGCGTTGCTGAATTGCATTATGCGTCAAGTGTTGGTAAGCACTATTTCCTAAGCTCCCTGGCTTGATCCCGCCCAACCGGGCCTGGAGGGATACGATTGACTATAATAGGGGTAGGTTTATGAAGATATATTGGTATAGTAATGAAACACCACCGGCGTACACAGCCACACCAACACGCGCCCAGACGAAACAAACACGTGCTAAAAACTAAGCCGAGCTCGATTGTAAATTGCACTGGTTCTGGTGATTTATCGTTCGCGTTTCCCATCGTGAGGATGGACGATTAAAATGGAAACGAAACAGAAAACACACTTTAAAGCTCGCATCCCGGATGCACCGGAACAGCCCGGGTCTGTGTGTGTGTGCGCGCGTGTGTGTTTGCGTTTTTCTAGTTCACTTGCCTTTGCCTCCCGGTGTCAGTTCCGCGTTTCAGCGTGCTTCAGCGCAAAACGTTCGCACGCAAAACGCACACATTCTAAGATAAGTAAGCCGTGGTGGGGTGGTCTCTTGCGGACGGGCAGGGTGGGGAAGGTGGGTTGGAGGGTGGCACGGTTTGCAGCATTAACCGCGCTCATCACGTTTTCCGATCTCTGCTACCGCCCGCACCGTAATCGTCTTCGTCCGTGTCTTTCGCCTTCGGTGGCACATTGTCCGCAAACGCGGCGTCCCGGTTTAGCAGCTCCTTCGCCCGGTGCTCCCACATGAGCGAGTTCGAGCGCACCTGTACGGTGGAGCAAAAAAATGGGAAAATAAATAAAAAAAGAATCACTAAAAATATAAAATAAAAGCATTATTTAAATAAAATCAAAACAAAAATATTAATATGCACAAGGGCAAAATGAAATGCAAAACAAATTTTGAACGCTCTCCACCACGGCCGTTACCTTGTAAGTGTTCTCCTGCACGTACGTGTCCGGTTTGCCGTAGTCCGGTGGGTTCGCGTACGGATCGTAGCCGAGCACGGACAGCATGGGCGCGATATCCGCCATATCCCGCACGACATCGCTCGGTATCTTGCCGACCCATTTCGAGAGCGCTTCCAGATTCACCGGCTTGATCACCTGATCCGACGAGCGTTCCACTCTGTGAAATTGCGACAGGGGAGGGAGGGTTAAACAAGTTCGCGCACACGTGACCGAGCGTAGCTCACTCACTTCGACAGGGCCACCCCGTTCTCCTTGTTGATGAACTCCTCGTGGTGCAGGACGGAGTCGTTCCACGGTATGTCCAGGAAGTGGAGTATCTTCCGCATCCACTCCTCCGGGTGCAGCACCAGCTGCTCGTAGTACACCATCATGCACCGGTCGTGCCCGATCTCCTTGCACTGCTCGTGCATCGTCTGGATCGCCTGGTTCCACTTGGTCAGACACTGCCGGTAGCTGGTCAGATCGAAGCCGGTGATCGTGACCTTGCGCGAGATGATCGAGTGGACGGTCGCCCGTCCGTCCCGCACCATAAAAAGGAACTTGGCCGCCGGGAACAGCTCGATCACGTACGAGCCCATCTTGAGCGTGAGCGGGTCCTTGTTGCAGAGCCGCGGCGCCGGGTCGCCGTGCTTGGCGATGATCTCGAGACAGAACTGTGCGATGGCCCCGTTCAGTACCTCCTTCGTGATGCCGGCCTCCACCAACCGGACCGATTCCTTCTCCGACTTCATCCAGTGCGAGCGGAGCTGCAGGATGCGAGGAATAACGCGCGTCTCCTGGCCGCACCTGTCGAACGAGTTTCCGAGCGTTAGTACTTCATTCCTCATCCCTTCAAACCACCCGCCACGACCATACTCACCGCACTTCCGGATGTGCGTCGAGCATGGCACGCATCAGCGTCGTCCCAGACCGCGGCACACCGCCGATGAAGATGAGCGGCATGTTCCGGTGATACCGGTAGCTGCTGCCGCCAGCGTCCTGCGTCTGATCATCGCGCACCATCAGCCCCTGCGGGCCGGCACCGTTGCCACCGGCTCCGCCCCAACATGCCAAACGTAAGTCCGCCCACTTCCACAGCAGTATCAGCACGGTCAGACAGGCGCCGGCCGCAAACGCTAGCTTCCGACCGCGCAACATTAAGCGCATCCTTTCCTAGGGCCGCCCGGTCGGTCGTCAGTACGAGTCAGAGCTAGGAAAATGTGGAGCGTTCGCTCACAGATTAGCGCCGCGTTGCTAACAATCCACCACCCGAGCAGTTTTCTTCTGTCCTGTTTTTCTCTTTCGTTTCGGGCAGCGCACGTTTTGTTGAGGTCACCTGTTGCTGCAAAAAAAAGCAAAATAAAACGTCAAACGTCATTGGCATTGCAGAGGGTTTAATCGAGTCGGAAAAATGAAGATGAATATTTCCAATATTTCCCCTCAGAGCTTTATTGAGTTTTAGTTCTAAAAAATTATCTAAAGGATCTAGAGTTTGTGTGAAACTTAAAAACATAAAATGAACAAAAACTAATAGCAGCAATTGATTTCGCAATTTCGTATAAAATATAAATAAAAATCTCTAGGTTTCGGGAGCGGTGTATGAACCTACCTTTTTCTAGCCAATCTTTTCTCTCCGTTTTCTTGGCGCGCACCAAGTTCTTCGGGGTCGCTCGAACAAATCCGATATGTATGCTGTTATTGATTGTTTTTTGTTTGCTGTTTTTTGCTCTAGCTCGTTCGCGAATCAAAGGGCGTGTTTGGATTGATAGAAGGTCCGGATTTTAGGAACGTTTGAGGTGTGTGCCACAGGAAGTCTGCCCAACCACCCTCACACTAGTGGTGGTGCGCGTCCACGGATCGTCTGCCCCCGGGGTCAGGTGCCGGATGATCCATTGCCTGGTGCACCCGCCAACATTCGGTTCTAGCCGAGCCTAGTTCCTAATAGCGCCTCGCGATCGAACGTCATCCGCGGTACGAAACTAGAACGGTCCGTTAGAACCTGTTAGCACCTCTGCGTGTGTGTATGTGTGTGTGGGTATGTGGTTTGCGGGCAACCGTACCAGGCGTGTGACATCAACTGTGGTTCCGCTTCGCCAGCGTCATGGCGCGTGACTCTTTGCCCAAGAACGACACCCGAAAGCGTGCTGCGAGAAAGGCAACGGTAATAAATTATGACGCCCAGTTGCTCAAGCAGTCACGGCGTTCGTCCGCCGATCCGATGCTGCTGTAAAGAGAGTGCAAAGAGAATGCGATAGACATTAGAATACATCGACAATCTGGAGAAACACATCGGCCCGGCATGTGCCAACAGCATTATTGCATTCCGTCGACATTCCGCCCGGCACTGGAATGTAATAGTTCTTTAGATCGCGGAAGCGAAAGCGAACGTTTGTGGACGGCATTGGTACGAAGAAAGCTGGCCCCCATTTGCTGCTTTCAGCAAATATGTTAGGCTAGAAAGCGTGAAGTTTGAGGATTACAAAAAAGCTAGGTTAGTAGCAAATAAAATAGCCACTAGGTGAGGCTTTTTCCTAAACGCAAACTTCGCAAACGCACTGTCGCGTCTATTTTCAGCCCCAACTAGATCCTAATCTCTTTGCGGTGAATGCCTTTCGCAATCGTTGGCTTATCACTTACGCTTGGCGCGCTATCCTACTGGTAGCATCTGCCGCACGTTTTCACCTCACTGCTTATCACGGGTGTTTTTATTATTGTAATTTTTTTCAGGGCTGGGAGTATCGATCGATTAACACAAGCCGCCGGAAGCCGTGATACGAGGCACGTAAAAAGATCCAGATATTCGGAGCTTCCAGTCGGGGGTACAACACGCAACTAACCGATGGCAGCGCCGATGACGTTGGCTCCGCGCCGTCGCCCGCGCGGTTAACAACTCCAGACGTAAATGTAATTATACCGGCTGGAACCGGCTGGATGTACGTGTGCGCAACGTAAGCGGAAAATAATTTTCCCCGAAACGGTCGCATCTGTCAAGGTTCGGAATGTTTCCTAACGCACCGGCACGGCCGTGATAACGTTCGCTTCGGTAGCGCGCCAGCCTGAAACGAATTTAAATTGCGTTATCTCAAAAAAAAC
>JXXA01010307.1:0-10270 GCA_000956255.1 Anopheles punctulatus | reverse complement strand
TATCTTAGTTAGATGCAATTCATGTAAACAGCACTCTCGATATTGAACCGATATCGAACAAATTAGTTTAGCTCACAAAACTGAGAATGTTTTCCCAAAACGCCGATAACTTTTGTTCACATTTGTGACATGGTTCTTTTCATTAATCATGCGGTTTATATTTCGAAACAAAAAAAGGTGAACATTCATCAAAGCTGAGAAATAAAAATAATGTTTATTTTTAATACTTTATTTGACATTTCTAACGAACAGCAAACTGTCAGAATTTCTACTCGAACCTATCTAGGTTTGTTTGTGTGTTTGTTTGGTTCGATAGGTGCCACAGTGCTATCTAATCGTACTTCAATACCAATTCAAATAAGTTTCCTCACTCAAAAAAAAATCAATTTGATCTTTGTTCATTTTTAACTAAAATATTAGTAGGAAACAAACTTTTAATGATAATGTACACCATTTTAAAAAAAATTCACAAACCTAAACCTTCCCCCGTCCTCCTTTCCCCGTTCACAGGAGCACCAGTTTATATTTCGAACCCACACTTTTACAAGTCCGACCCACAGCTGCTGGACGCCGTTGAAGGTCTCGAGCCAAATGAGGAGCAGCACAAAACGTACTTCAAAATACAACCCGTAAGTATGGCCCAATTTCGAGCTCTTCTAAGAGAGAGAGAGAGAGAGAGCCAGAGCGTTCGTTCGTATAGCATTTTGCCTTCTCTCCACTAGACACTGGGCGTTCCGCTGGAGGGTCAGGTGCGCGTGCAGCTCAATCTTCTAGTCGAGAAAGCGCCGAACGTGATGGCAACCAAAGACTTTCGGGATTTCGTATTTCCCATCATGTGGCTGGAGGAGGTAAGTCGTCAGTGTTTGTGGCGGTTTTGTTTTTTTTTGTTCTCGAAGGAACGCAAAATAACTAACGCAAATTGTCGATCCCGAAACGCAGGGCGTCAGTGAGCTAACACCTCCAATCCGTCGGTGGATCTACCTCGCGACCGTGTTCGCCCCGACCGCGCTGCCCATCCTCTCGTACGGGATGATCCTGACCGGTGCGTTCGCGATGATCTTCGTGTTCGTGCGGGCCTACAAGAACTTCATCTTCACCGACGACCCGACGGCCGAGATACTGGAGATGGGGCGCCGTTCGCTGCGGCGCGGTAGCCATCTGATCAGTAACGGCCAGCACCGGATACTGCACCGTGACAGCTACATCCTGCTCAAGGCGAATGGCACAGTGACGAGTGCGTCCGGTGCCGAGCTGGACGGTGACGCGACGACGGAAGCCAACGGTGCCAGTAGCACAAACACGACCCACAATCACAACAACAACAACCACCTGCTTCACAATCACAATCTGCTGCACAGCCACCATCATCATCTGTACATTCAACCGAAGGACCAAAGCCTACTTACGGAAGAGGACTCACCTGCCTAGGGTGCGCGGTGGCTCTAGCCGCATCCCGTTTCCTTCCTGATTTTCACCCCTCTAGCGCCCAATCGCGTAGGTTGGATAGGTGTATTTTTAATTTTTCCTTGGAACGATCGTTCTCACACCCGTACTCGATCGTTCTAAATGGTGATAGAGACTGCTGAATTATTTAAATTTATTTCGAACTCTCGCGAGGGTCTGTCCGTTCATAGCCCCTGCTTTTTAACCTGCTAGGGGCTAAACTAAAACATTAACTAAAACGCTGTTCTTGTTAAGGTCAGACGAAACCTAAAGTTAGTACGTTTAGTCGTAATGCGGTCGTCGTATATCGTTCCACCGGTTTGCGTACTGCCATCGAATGAATGATTCCGTCCGATCCGATTGTGTGCTTTTAGCTAGCTATTTCTCTTCCTCTCTCTCTCTCTCTCTCTCTCTCTCTCTCTCTCTCTCTTTAGCATTAAACGACTGGAACTAGGATCAACTTGCACTATTTAAAACCGATTTCCGATGTACTGTTGAAAAAAATGTAACGAAAACAAAGAAACAAAACTAAGCAATTGTTGAACGAACAAACAAAAAACGTGTTAAAATGCTCAGTCCAGTGATAGTAGATGAAGAACGGAGACAGGGCAAGGCGCCGGTGGAGTACGTAAGAGAACATTTGCTCAATCGATCGAATCGAGTCAGCGGGACCGTATCGAGATTTCGCAAAGTCATAGATTTTTCGTTTGTTGGTTAGCTTGCCCCAGCTTCGCTTCGGCACAGACCGTGCCATGATCCGGAGTTGCGGGAGCAGTGTGCGTGCATGTACGAGAGACATTCAAATGAGGATGAGTTTACATTCGGCAAACCCAATTCTAAACTCTTGCTAGCAATCTAAGTAGGCCCCTAGTGTTAGCGTTAGCAAAGCGTGTTGTAAGGTAGCTATTTGAATTTGTATCCAACGAACGTGTACCACAGATTGTAAATAGGAATGTAATGTTTTTATCGAATATGTAAATAAAGAGTTTTTCTGAGTTTTTTTTTCTAATTGTACTCTGGTGCTGCAAAACTTGGCTTTGAAGCGTAAACAAACGCTGATGGGGTAGGAGAAATGGTTTGTGGAAACTTCACGCGAACATTGTAATCAACGGTTTGTGTTATTTGTATGTACAGACCCCGGGTTCGATTATAGCGTTCAATTTTAATAAAACGGTAACGTTTCTCGTTACCGGTGGCTTACTTTTATGAGAAGCCCATCATCACCGGCCTCCTCCCGGTCGATTAAGCAATTAAGACGTTGTCCATACGACTAAGTAGCTCGCTCCAGGGCACGTGGCATTCCGCCTGCGCTCTCGATCCGCAGGCGGTAGGGGAAAAAAGTCACAGTCTCCTCCTAGCATCCCGGCGGCATTGTTTCTTTCACCGTTGTCTACCGGCTTGTTACGCACACCTTGTGTGCACTAATTACAAGTCCTCTTCCTCTTCCCCTTTCCACAAAGCAACGTGCGACATCAAGTTCAAGAACACCACGAGCTGCCCTGGGGACGCGGCGTCAAAGGTAATTAAGTCGTCACGGGGGAACAACGAGACGGGATATCAATACACAATTTTTTTTTTCGATGTGAGACGATTCGGTCTTACAGGGAGTGATAATTTTCTCACGGGGATCACGGGGATCACGAAGATCGTAAATCTTGTTACCCATGAGTTTACGCCTGCGCTTCGGGTTGTCAGCCGGAGCTAGCGAGATGAGTAGCGGCCACACATTTAATCCTGACCAGAAAGCAAAAAATTAAACGTTCTGAGAAGTTTATGAATGGAAAGTTACGTCAAACGGAGTGTAATTAAACGGGGATTTCCTTGGTAATAATGCAGAAAACAATTGAGAACCGTTTTGCACAATTCATTCCATCAGTAAAACTAATCGCTACATTCACAAAAAAAACCTGCTGGTGCTCCAATGTACTTGAGTTGATGGATATCTCAATTGGTTTGATAGAAATAGTTTCAGTACTGCTTGTTAAAATAATAACAATAACCGCTTAAAAAGCGTCAGTGTGTAAAAAGATACAAAATAGGTTGAATAAATGAAGAATTCACCACACCAGCTTTTGTCGAGCAGTTGCATGAAACATTGCGCGAATCATTGTGCTCGATTTTTTCACTCGCACGTGTAACGCGTGGTAACGCTATCAACGCTGTGAATAACATTCGTTACAGGCATGAAATGCTTTTATTGCTTGAGTGAAGTAAAATTTACAAATTCTCAAATTATTTCTGATAATCCAATAAAGATATAATCGCCTACAAAGTAGAAAAAGCTTCTAAATAAAGAATGCGGTAGATTTGACGATAAAAAGATCTACAAAACGATTTTAAAAGGGTGAACTTTTTTGCCGACACAACTATGTTGATATTTAGCGAAATATGTATGAAAATATTGAAGAATATACTCCATTTGGCTACCAAATCTATAAAAATGAATACATAGAAGATATGAAAAGCATCGTGTATTATTTGGCTTTATATACAAAAGCATCGCATTTTCTGCCAGAAGCTTAACGGGTTCATCATTTCAGAATAGTTTATTTAAGTCCTTTTTTCAAATGTATAAGATGGTTTATACAATCGTATCCACAAATGGAAGAAATATGAATATGGCAGCGATTTATAGCATCCTCATAAATGAGTTTATATTTCGTTCATTTTTTTTTATTTTTCATCAAACATAATGCATTATAAGTTTAAGAAATAGATAATTTCGAGTCTATATCGTTTTAATGTGGTTTAAAATGTATTTTCGAATGTAAGAAAGGACGATGGTAATCACATCCCTATAAACAACATGTTTCGCAACCATTTCTTTCGGTAAGACTGTTAAAGCTTGAATAAATATTTATTACTCCTTGTAAAAGCAACAACCTAGGCTGGGCTAATAGCAGCCGATCCTTAATGTAACGTGTCTAAATCCCGGGCGGGAAAGCTAACACTCGTTCTACGGGGGCAAGGAAGAGAATAAATCTACGTAAAACAATGAGTAAAACGGGAGAAAATGATCAACCGAAGCATTTGGAAGGTGCCATTTTCTCCGCACGTGATGCGTGCCCTCCTCACACCACCCATCTTGGAGCCTTAATCATTTACACTGCGAGGAAGGAAATACACGCACTCCCTCCTAGGCTCCCCCGGAGGCTATCTTAGGGGTTGCGGTTCCGATACGTCAACGCGCGCTATACATTTACTAGTTTAGAATATTATGTGCGGCGGTGCCACCAGCAGTACGGGCTGCAGATTAAGCGATTTCCGCGAGCCAGCGATGCTGGCAACGTCCGTCACGTACGCGTTGTTGATTTCCCCTGAAAATAAAAAAAACAATCTTGCGTTAATACAGTGACCAAAATCGCCGAAGAAGTGTTAACTTCATACTGCTTTGGTATTGCGGTTCCGGTTGCAGGCGAACGTGTCGGGTCGCAAGAATAAAGGACAGTGTTGCCAGAATGAATCCATCGATGCAAGCTGAAGACGAATGGAAAACAAATACCATGTTAGCTTCAAGCACAATGTAAAGCACACAAGTAGGACAAGTAGTATCTTACCAATAATCGCCAATGGATATGCCCAGCGCAAACTGCACAGGCCTACTTCGAACCGGTTCGACTCCGGACCGCAGACCTTGCGAAACTCATCCGAGTTCCATCCGAACGGGAACGACACGCAAGCAATCACCATGCAGAGAGCTGAAAGTGAGAAGAGAAATGATGTTTAGAAAACGTTCACTACAATACGAATCAGGTTGAGCGAATCGCTTCGGATCAGAACGACACGTTTGTGCTAGAATTCAACCCGCGTGTCCCCTTCGAGAACTGGTTGACATTTGAGAAGCTCCATACCACAGCTGAAAACTACATCGTAAACACCCCCCATTCGACCCAGTGGGTGTATGTAACAAGAAGCTCGCTCAACTCATCTCAAGCGCAACGCGAACCATAACTAACGCGTGGCGCACAGAACAATGCCGGTAAATTGCGGAACCATCAGATAAAATTGTGAACCACATTACGCACACCGCAGCCCGCTGAATTAAGCGCAGATTCCACCAGTTCCGACACTTTCCCGCCCAGCCCATATGTGCGCTTAGCTTTATGCAAACATCACCCGAGCTGATGCACACGAGCCGATAGTAGATTTGCATACATTACATTTATGATACTTTTCACTCCCCGTCAGATGCTCCGAGCGGAAAACGTACCATACCGCACTATCTGACCCTAGGAATCGTGCAAGCTTTATGCTGCCAGCCACAGCTTGGGAAATGTTATAAAAGAAATGTACGCTTGTGACATGCTTGTACTAAACTCCACCAGCAGTAGTGATCATCCCGTACGAACACAAGAAAGCAACACGTGGTCATAATTGCTGCGATCGCGTTACGCTCGGTAATGGTTTTCGCGTGGTTTAGCCACGGGAAAGGGGTCTGTTTTGTGGTCATCTTTTTTTTGTGCCTAATTGCTCGGGGTTTAATCTCGACGACGACGACGCTGCTATTAACCGGCAGTCCGAAGCCGTTTTCGAGTAGAAAGTAGTTTTATGTGGTGCCATTTAGTGGGAAACACGAGCACGTCATTTACATTCGAAGAGATGCTCGGGAAGCGCTTCTTCAATAAGGCTTAATTTGCTTAGGATTTGCCAGAAGACTTTTACTTTTGCTGATATGAACTAAAAGTGTTTGCTCTGTTTTGCACAACACAAAAAAATCTTTCCAGCAGTTAGCACACCTTCAAAAAGCGCCAAATTCCTACCTCGCTTTTCTTTTTTTCTCTCTCTCTCTCTTGTTACGTAAAGCTTTTTCGGGTACAAATTATGTGATTAACACGCGCTGTACCGAACTGTCGACGCAACACCCGAAAATAGTACTAATAACGCATCACACACGTTCAAATCAACGAGAAACCCATCCAATCTTGTTTGCCATTTCACCGGCCAGACCGCATGTGGGTCAGGCAGAAAGATCGAAAGCAGGTGTAATGGATGATTTGTCGATACAACGCAAATCCAATAAATGCACAACGCTGTTACGTATCGTGCCGATCAGTAGGCCTTGCTCGCAGCAAACACGGTTGATCGGTTTATATGTGGGTCATAAATGTGCAGGCTTGATTGGATGCCGGCCGCACGTGAGATCTAATAAATCCTGCTCGTGCTGTTTGTTTTTATCAGTAGCCTATCGCCTCATCTCGAAACATCCACCAGCTGAGCGACTCAGAATGTCGATGGATAAGTTTCGATTCCTCCGCAACACATCTCGGCCACTGGCTGGGGGGATTATTTTACTTTCAAATCGACTTTCACTACGCGAAACACGATCCATACTGCAAAATGTCTCCTCTCCTTTCGCTGCTTTTGCTGCTGGTACAAAGCCGACAAAGTCACATGGCGATGCAAAGTCAACAAACTTGCAGCGCTAGCGGATCTAAGACAGCACGAAACTCGTTTTTGTTTTTGCAAACACGATAAAGGTCAGTACCGGAGCACGGAGCCACGGAAATCGAAATCTAGATCTATCGATGCAGGTGGGCAGCAGACCGACTTACTTTTGCCTCCGCTAGGAAGCCGCTTCAAAATGCTTCATTTCCCTGTTCACGCCGCGTACTCGCTCGCGCCGTGCGGGGTAAAATGCTTTAAATTTTCCCTTCTACCATTCGCCGGAAAGGTAGCGAGCAGCGCGTCCGACTATCGATCGCGTTCGAGACCAAAACATAGTGACAATGACCCACTTCCGTTGGGCTCGCCTGGGCCCAGCTGCACCCCAAACACATGAGCGCGCTTTCTTCTCCCGGGACACATTCCGGACCGATACCGGGCTGGGAGAAAAGCGAACATCCTGCATGCTGGCGGACGTGTGATCATGCGAGCAAGAGACGTTCGGTCGGCCGATCATTTCTCTTTCTTTTCGGAAGTAAGCGGGGCTCTTGGTTCGCGAGTGGACCAAACCACCGCGCGAGCAGAAACCGGTTTCCCACCGGCACTATCGGAACTTGATGGTCAATGATGATGATGACGATTTCCAAAGCGCCGTCTGTAAAGCGGAATGGTTTGGTCTTGCGCCTCAGATGATCTCCAGCGAACAGGCACGCGACGCGAGACCTATCCAGCGGCCTTCACAGTCGTTCGAAGTGAAGGGAATGCGATGCTGCAGTTCTCAATGCAGTTTTACCGTGGCGTACGTAGAACGGATTTCCCGGGTAGCAGCGAAACCGGATTGGGTACGCCAATGCCCGCGCGCTTCACATCGTTCGTTTCTATCCGGAGGCCTTGGGTGGGTGAGATTGGACACAAGACCACTCGGCTTCGTCACCATCTCTACAGCCAGCTAGTCTGCACTCCAATCACGAATTAAACGGCTCATCTAAGTAGGCGATCGAAGCAAATTATCCTCCTCGGGCGATGAATCCATCCATTCCACTTTTACTATCCTCAAACGCGAAGTGTTTTTCCTGTTTTTTTCGAAGTGCTTTTTTCACATCCGGACCACGGCGGCGGCAGTTCCCGGCCGACCAATTACGATATGTGCCCCTAATGAACGCTTTTCACGCGGTGCCGCAAGAGCAATGAGGAAGAGCGATCGCGACGCGCAGCACACCCTTTCATCGATAATGCGTGCTTCACACACAAATTGTTACCCACGAATTTGGCTCCAAATTCCACCCGTACGCCCTTCACACACACACAATCGCCGACATTCCTGTGGGCGCAGGCAGCGAACGGGTTGGTCACATGGGAAGATTGCGCTTTCAACTACTCACCGGATAGCATCTGCATCCAGCCGCAAATGTGAAACACGGTCGTTGACTTCATGAACACCATCAGCAGCAGACAGCAGATCGCCAGCACGGATGTGGCAACGGCCAAACCGCAAAACACGGTCGCAACCTGCGATGCGAGCGGACGGAAAATGTTAATCTGTTTTCTGAGAACGTTAAAGAATTGCAGGAATTGCAACACAATGCCTGCGCGTTTTATCGTTCAGCTCGTGCAGCCAACGCTACTCACCTGAAACGCTATGGATTGCATTTCTAGTAGCTCCTCCAGTCGGCCGGTACAGCTGTCGGTGAGATCATCTTTCTGGCACACTTGCCACAAACCTAGCCGTCCACCAACGTCGGAGTCCGCATCGCCAACCCATTCTGGAACGAAAGAATACGCGTTAGCATTGTTTGAAAATTTAATTTTTGGTGATTTTAGATAAGAATACGAGCAGCATCGCTGAAATCCGAAGCAAATGCATAATATGGAGCAACCTCTTAGGATTCTACATTTAAAATCTTACAATCCTACTAAGATGTTGTTCTATCTTTAATTTAACTATGTTTACAAACTGCGCTTTGACAGCAACGAAAGATGAGAGAAATGATGGCACACCGCAGGGTTCTGTGGAATTACGACAGATGGCGCTAACAACCAATGTTAAAGACAAAAGAGGGCGCAGAATTCTCTTCTAAGTGACAGGTCGGCCAAAACGGCATGATTGTTTCATTATCTACATTATCAAATATAAATTAAACATGTATCATCGAATCGTTGACTCGGCGAGTCTTCCAACAAAAGAAATAAGAGCCTTTGTTGTTCGACCAGGTTTATAGTATATAAGCATGGTATGGTTATTCAATTACATTGCAATTGTGTAAGACATTGTTCCAAACGCTACGAAACTTTGCAATACACTTTCTAGAAAAACATGAAAACCAACATAAACACAAAGAAACGCGCTGGAACTACCATCTAGCATTATTTCAGAATCAACAAACAGTTTTGATTTGTAGTAAAATAACTAAAAAATGTCTTTTTACGAATAAGATATCATACGATGTCCAGTAACGCGACAGATATGGATAGAAAGGAGAAGTAAAACACTTCAAAGGAACCACCCTAATTGAAACTACAGAGAAATACAGAAAAGGCCATAACCACCTAGCAACACAACTTGTGTTTGACGGTTCAGCAAACAGCATAATGACATGATCATAATCAAATTATGAACGATCGATTCGACTCGTTTCTACCGTGTAGATGTATGTTATACATCTTGCGGGTTACGGAACGGCCCGTTTGGCACACTAATCCCAAACGCAAGCGTCGCTCAGCCGCACGCAGACGCTCAGGCACATCTCCGCTCAAACCGCTTGCAACCGTGTTGCACCATAAACAATCCATTAGCTGCACATTACAGGCCCCCGCCCGCCCAGGGTGTGTCAATGGAACCAATTACATCTGGAACCGCAAAATGCCGAACCGTGCAGAACCGTGCAGTGGCGGTAGGCGTGCGTTTCCTGCATCGCTGGCAACGACTCCATCGCCGTTCAACGACTCCCGGGCTCATGTTAAATAACGAACGCCACAGTGAAAAGTGAACCAGCGCAACGAAACCCCAAATTTACCAGCACGCCGCGGTGATCTGGCTTCGTGTATCGTATTCTTCGAGCAATAATGGCTGATGCCGACGCTCCAGTTCAGTACCGCCTTCCGCATTCGGCATCAGTTCAGGCTGTCAAACTTTCAGACACTTTCTTTCTTGCTTATCGTTTTTTTATTCATCGGAGGTTTCATTCTTGCAGGCGAGATTTCGAGAGCGGTTCGCTCGGTGACCCTTGGGGCTAGTTGCACCACGTTTCGGGAAAGCGACCCGGGAATAGTCGCCGTCACTCGGATGGCCAATTACCCGTACACCTTTCGCTTGAACCTTTCGCAAACGCAAGTAATGCCCAGTCAATCGCGGTAAATCTTTTCGACTTCGCGCTGTGTCACAGCAGCTGCCGCTTGTAGCGATGAAGCCGTAGTGTTTTGGCTAACAAATTGTCCAGAGAAAAGC
>JXXA01010298.1:0-10599 GCA_000956255.1 Anopheles punctulatus | reverse complement strand
AAAAAAACCCACCCACAAAGCTAACCTTCAATTCCTATCAACCCAACTCAATCAATAAACCTCCGGCTTGGGCCATTGAGTTGTTTCGGGACGCTGCACGATAGTCGCAATCGAAACACGCAGAAGTATTCTCATGATGTGGGTGGCGATGGGTAAACACCCAGATTGGACTGCTGCTGCTGATACGTGGAACCTGCTGCAGAAGTGGTACATAGCACATAGCCCGACCCGTACGCAGACGGACCTCCGTGTCTTGCGATCACTTATGCTAGCAACGAGCCGAACCGTCAATTTAATGCCCATTGGTGATGATCCTGCTTCTCGATTTCCCCGTGCCGAACACTACAGGCTGTGTCTGCTGAATCTAATGTTCCTACCGATCTCCGATATACGCCTGCGGGCTTAAGGCGATCGGGTCATATTTCACTGGCCGTCATGCCGCCTGCGAGTGTATGATAATTTAAATTAATAAGCAAATCTTCTTGCTGTTTGTCTTGCCATGCTTTGCAGCCGATCAATTTTCCGCATGGCATGGACGATGGTGTAAGGGAAAATTAATCCCATACTCATCGCGACGATGGTTCCGCACTCAAGCGCTTGCGAGATTATTTTTATGCGATGCCTAACGAGTGAAGTGACGCTCTGTTCCTTTTATTTTCCTCGAACGACCCAAACGAACAATCCCTCCCGTTTCGCAACTGCTCGCGGGTGCGAATCAAGCGTGCGATTAATTGAAATGACAAATAAAGCGCGATAAAGTGAAATTACATTCCCTCAGCTCCACAGGCTCCGGTCGACCCCCGGGACAGGAGAGGCAGCATTCCAATTTATGCTACCTCCACCGTGCACCCTTGCATGATGCGTGGTGCAACAAAATGCTGCCGGTTGTAATGAGTCGGCTAAACGGGTAAGCAGAAAGCCTTTAATCTTCACCCGACTAGACACACCCGAGAGAGGACGGTTGGCACAGGGGTCGCTCTGCGGTACCGGTTCGGTACGATTTCTTTGCATACAAGAAGGACGACGGTAGTGGCAGTAGTTTGACAAGTTGGAGTTTAATCAGGAGCAAACCTGTCAAATGATCATATTACAAGGCTCGCCCCCTCTGCAGCTACCTTATTGCCGATGGGTAAGCTATTACGAACATTGATACAGTATCACCATGGTTACGCTGGTCAATCGATGAGGCTTATTAAACGGACTGGTGAGCACACGGAATGTGCACAATTTACTTCCCATGCAATCAAGTCGAGTTTCTGCGAAATTCCATCAGTCGAGACTCATATATAAATATAAGGTGTCAATAATGTTTAAACTAATTTTCACCACCGATCAAGAATGTTGAAGCAATTTGTATTGGATTGTTTATTTTTATTGATTATCGACAATTTCCGCCCTTCAGCATACAATTATTGGCGCGGTTTTAAATAATTCAAATATAAATATAAATGTAAAATAACACAATTTTAATATTTTTAACCACATTATTGGATTACGCAGTCGTACTTTTTGTTTGCTTGTTATTATTTGATTGATCTTTTTTTATTTACATTCCCTTACCTTATTTGATTTACTTTTGATTTATATTTGATTTATCTTTGATTGAAATTTTGGTGAATTTAAAATAGAAAATATTGACCTGCTTGAACGATTCAATTTAGACCTAAAAATGAGATTAGCAACCATAATCATCAATTTTTACATTAGAAGTAAATGGTTTCCTCTGTTTTAAATAACCCTAGATTGGCGCGGTTTTAAGTAATGATTCAAATATAAATGTAAAATGATACATTTTCAATGATTTTAGTCACATTACTGGTTTATGCAGTCGTATTTATTGTTTACTTGTTTGTTATTATTTGATTGATATCCTTTGATTTACCTTCCCTTATTTTCTATGGTTTATTTTTCATTTACCTTTGATTTATCTTTGATTTTGATTTAATTTAATAATCATCTAATTGTACATTATAAGTAAATGGTTTCCTCTGTTTGTAACACCCTTGTTTAGTGAATATTTACACGTACTTGTGTTGCTGTGAAAATGATTTTGAATTTTGTGATTTAAATGTCTAATATCCGGTGCTCTTTCGGTACTTTCATGCCATTAAATTGCACTGCTAGGCAAAAACACACTGTAAAACATAATTACCCTGTTACACGGTTGACATAGTTTCAACATAGCATAGTTTCCGATAACTACGCGCAATGTGCGCTGATAATCGATAGCCGACGATTTTGCTCCCACCTCCCTGTTGCTCCTCTCCTCCCAAATCTCACCGCGTGCGATGAAACGATTTAGATAAGTCTGGGTGATCTGGCATATATGACACCGGTGGAATGTATCTGCAATACCTCGAAGGCACGCTCACCAACCACACTAGCAAATTACCAGCCAGCGATACTCTCCGAGTTCAGGGCTCGGTCACCCCTAGCAACCGGGGTCGAAAAATGTGGCCCTACCAGCACCACAAATCAAAGGACACAAAGAAACGCCAGATGACATTCCGCCATAAGTTCCCTTGAAATTCTACCGATCGGAATTCTTACCCTCGCTTGTAACACCCTCGCCCCTGCCGGTGGCACGTCATCGTAGATAATATTAATAATTCATATAATTACGCCAAAGACACGCTAATGACGCAACGCGGCCGGCATCAGACGCTCGATCGGCAAAGCGGCGCAATACTGTCCTAGTCATGTTGTGCTGCTCTGACGGACGTCGTTCCACCAATTTGCACGATTAGAACGCAACACTAGCCTAATGCAAACCGGGCCCAAGACGAAGTATGAATTTGCTTAAAAATTAACTTTCCGAGTCCATAACCGTTTATAGCGGTCTGCATAAAATGAAGCTGGAGCTATTATCACTGCAGCGCAAATAAATACGCCGGTGCGGAGCACAAAGCGGGTCAAAATCCATTATGATCCTTCCATTTTTGGAAGGTACCAATTGGCTCGATGCAGTGTGGAGTGCACCTTCCCTAACACGGTTTATGCATTCCAATTTCGGACACTTCAAACATCGAACGTTCAGGATCACCGGTGACCCTAGGATAAGTGATTTCTAACATTTACCCTTTCGCCGATCAGGAAAGCTTCGGGCCAAAAATGTAGCCACACCGTGCACCGTTCAGCCGAAACCAACCGGGAGACCCATTAAATCATTGAAGCGATTAATTTACTGCCCCGTTGTATCTCGAATCGCGATCAAACTTTTCAATCTATTTTCAAAATTATGATCGTACCTTCGGGGCTAGGCATGGGGGCTGCAATGTAGAGAATTATGCTAGAGCTTAGCCCTTCCTCGCTGTTGATTGCATCAGCTGGACCCGATAAGTGATTTTAGCCGCCGTTTAGCCTATCCCGAGACACACTGGACCCATACACAATGTGTCTGTCTCGTACGATCGAGATCACTTGAGCGACGTTTATCGGTATCGAGTTGGACTAGGGACATGTGGCCGGAGGGTTCTATTTCGTGCCACTCATGAGCGTTTGTAGTGAACTGCAGCGGAGACTGGGGAAAGAGTGTGTTCGGGTGCCTTTCTTACCGCAAACCGGAAGGCGAAAACAATAAATCTTCCTCGCTGAGGCTGATAGACGCAGCTGCAGTGCATATTACGTGCAGCCGAAAGGGCGCGAAGCGCATACCTTCGCACCGATCGTCGGGCGAGGCGTGCTGACAAACGAGCTTTCAATTTCAATTTCTTGATTTATTTACTCTAAGGCAGAACGAACGTGTTGGGACCTGATCGAACACCACGAGCACAACGCAGTGTGCAACGTAAAGGCGCTGTCTTTATATCATAAACTATCGTCTGCCTTCACAACTTTGCTCACACATCAAGTAAGCAAACGATATCGTTGATCGTTGACTTATGGTGGTTTTTTTTTATTTTCGTCGCATCATATTTTTTCCTTATTAATTTTCCAACCACCTCAGCATAATTGGGTGGAGTGAGATCGAAAATAGATACCATGTACATGTCACCGTGGCTCGTGAGTTATGTAGTTCCTACGCAACCAGTCCACAGCGACCCACCAGTTCCGTGTTTTCCTTCGATTGATTCGCAACCTTGTGTGCATGTGCGCTTGGGCGCGCTGTAAGCCATGCTCAACAAGATAAGCGTGAGAAACAGGTGTACACGTATCTTCAAACAGCCTTATTGGGATTTCGTACCGTGTCGGGCCGCATACAGCCTAGCAATTGATTTTCAATTTTCCCCTTCAACGAATTGACGTTCCGGTCGGGCTCAAGTTCACATATGGCGGTGACAATGAAGGATGAAATAAATCATCTGCAACGTGTTTGAATGATTCATGTCTAAACATAAATTGAAACTTGTACACAGTAAAAAAAAACGCGCGCGAGACGTCAAAACACGGCTTTTATTCGGACAGTGGAGTTATAATTGTCGGGTTGTGTTTGATCTTATCAACAGCAATGTTGAACGAGTGTCATGAACTTCAGATGCGAAATCAATTCTCTGTACCTTATCGAAGCGCCAGTTTTCACTCCCCGTTTGGGGTACAAGAAGAGACTGATAATCTTTAATCGTACTAAACAAATAAAGAAAAAAAAAACACTTCGCAGTATTTAACTCAATTAGTTTCGCAGGCAAATGTTCACTGCCCTTTGACTCCATAGAGCAAACCGGAACTATAAATGTTGTAAATTTCCAATTTAGTTAATTTACTATACGGTGAGGCGGAAGGGGTTTCTAAAAGATAAAAAAAATGTTAGTTTAAAGAAAAACCACGTTCGAGGAGCAATTTTTTTATTAGTTTTAAAACTATGCGAGGTTCTAACAGAATGTGCAATTATTTGATTTAAACTATTTTAAACTGATCATTTTAACTATGATACCTTACATAACTATAAAAAAGTCTTAAAAACTCCTAACATATGGCTTTAACCTGAATTGTTGAACTGATTAATAAACACAAATGTGAAAATGTGTCACGAGTCCCACGAGTCTTACAAAGAACACATTGTAAATAGTGGTTTATACATCAAGTTGCACAAATATTTAAATTCTATTATCACGAGCATGCTTGCTAAACAGCAACAAAACATCATCACTTTCTAGCTATGTGCCAAGGGTTATCACTGCTGGCTACTGTTCCCATTTGCAGGCTTGTTGAAGGCGATCCTATTCTTGGGAGTCTTAGAACCTACGTAACTTCGTTTACGTCACATTGGAGCGTTTTAATTTCGCACTAAACCATCAAACCACGCGCATTTGTTGTCCCTTCTGGCTTTGCAGGTTTTGCACTGACGGTGCGTTATGCAACAAGCCAATCAAAACTAAATCCCTTTGCAATCTATCCACCGTTGGATTATCTTCCGTCACCATCAGTGTTGGGGGATTAATATTCGTTGTCTGCCGTTGGTTCAACGTTGCGTTGCTAATTTGTGCGCTAAAAGACAAATACGGCTGATGACGGCTCCAAAAGGATTGCGCCCGGCGGCGAAACGCGCGTGGAATGGCTAATTTATGCATCGTGGACTATTGCACGACCTGTCAAACAAGTGATCTGTCAAAGTTTAATAAGCTTGCGATCACGCCAATGCCCCCTTCAGTGCCCATCCTGCACCCACAACCTGGGACCCTTCGCATGGCACCGTAGAATAACCACTGCATTTTGTTGGCAAACCATCAAACGGCGAGGAATTATTGTGCATCCAAACAGGCGGTACAACGTAGCTCGTGTCCAGAAGCACACCTTTCATGCACCCAGCCGACAAGCCGAAGAGCCGACCCGAGTTTTCGCTAAAGGCACTTTAACTATTTGTCTTCGGAGTGTAACTCTCGCTGGAAGCTCTCTCAGCGCTTCCTTACGCGACGAAAGTACGATCTTGTCCCCGCCGCGGTTGACCTATTCGGTGTCGGTAGACCGGCCCGGAGACACGTCGGCCGCTGGCAGATGGACTATTGCAACATTGCAACAAACCGTACACGATGCTTCCTAATTGACTGATCAAACAGTTGTAAATTACGATAGGAAATGAAAGGACTGGCATAACACTCGGAGAGGAGGTTAGTACCGTTCTTAATTACTAATCCGCTTTACATGGTACAAAGGGGTCAAGTAAAGGAAGTTGCTTGTGCTTCTTGTCAATAAGTGGAAATGATGTGTGGGTCTGTTTGCGGGTGGAATTAGGTCAAACCATTATTTTTTCATGTGACTGTAGAACGTATTTGACTGCATTGCATATGTTGGTTTGGTGATTAAAACTTTTTTCTTTTTAATATTCCTATTTATTTGCGCTCAGAGCTGAATACAAACCGAGGTTTTGACTTTTTCACGATTAGGTATATATTTTGATTTTATATTCATTTTACGATTAAACTTATCAATTATACCAGTAACGCTCAACATAAACATTTGAAAGACTAAATATCTCTGGTACGATACGGCCAGAAACACGATCAAAAATGTGTCATTCCTTCTGCAGAGGCTCTTGCAGCTCATCTTATTTGCTTTTGTTGATGTATAAGTATTCACACCTAACTACACGCACCTACAAGAACGGCCGTTCATCCACTTGCTATGACGAAGCATTTCTTGAGAGTAAAAAAAAACACTTCTCTCGCTCATTGATCATTGAAAAATCAATGTAACACACATGTAAACGTTGTCGCCACCTTCATCGTCTCCCGATACAAAGAGCGAACGCGCTGCCTCTATGCGAAGGTGTCACTTTTCCGGTTTTGCCACTTTTTCTCCCCAACCCTAGTGTGGAAACCTGGATGTCTGGTTGCGGCTGGTTAGGGAAACCTCCAAGAAAAGGAGGTTGATTCATTCATTCGTCAACGGCTCGGTTTCCATTCACAGCCGCTGGTTCCTTCGCCCTTAAAGCGTAAAGCGTGCCAAACCTGGAATGGAGGTATTGGTTCTGCTTTTATCGTGCACAATGAGGTATCTCTTCCAACTCCGTTCCGTCCTCTTCAACCTTTCTGAACGATCGGTGTTTTCGTTTACAATCATTGCGGAGCCTTCGGAATTCCCGTCCGTAAGCACAGAAACTTATCACCTCCTGAACGGCATGTTTAATAACGGGTTGACCGATTGCAACAGGGGGTAAGATGCACTTTAAACCTTTTTACCTTGTGAAGAACCCCATCGTGCTCGATTATTGGTGGTGAGAAACACGAGTACGAGTCCAGAGAAGCGCCAAAGACTTCAAATCATGGTCACTGGCATGGTACGACCTGCGCAGTGTCACACAGCCATTAAGAGGTGGCTCTTGTGGTTCGTTTAAATAGTTTTTCGAACGCTTTTCGACTTGTTTGAACAGGTACGAGCTGCTTCTATCTGGATATGAGGTTTTATACAGATATTATCGCTAATTTTATATCAACGGCTTATCGGTTTATTGACACAAAAACCTGATGCCTTAATACAACTGAAAAAGATGGAAACACACCATTACATTTTTGAAATTTATCACATAAATGATCCATTCGAAATTGCCACTCATTGCATTCGTCTGTTTTGAAAAAAATATATCTCTAATCATATCTACAGTGATAATAAAATACAAATTAATTGAGAGGTTTATCAATGGGCACAAAAATCCGGACGACCAAGGGAACACCCTATGTCGAACTTTGATTGAATTATTTAAAGAAAAGAGTGGTTAGATCAGGTTATTTAATGTATATGGAACACGTTAGGTTTGCTGTAAAGTGTCTTCTAGAAGTCTGTCCATTTTTTGGTATCCATAAAAGTAAGTGCATCAAGCACCAAGCATATCGCCTAGAAACCTGAACTATGATTAACTCAAACAGTACGTTGTTATAAATATTTATGACACAAAATATTCTACGGGGGAACCAAACCTTCGCTGCACCATCGTGTCTTTGTTTTCGGGCTCGCTAGACATTGACCCCCATAGCTTCCACGGCATGTCGGGATGCTCCTTCCTTTTGCTGCCGGATCTTTTGCCCGCACCTAACAACATAATTTACAAGCAGAAACTGCACTGCACCGCGAATGGCAATTTTTATGGTCGCTCATCTGCTGACAGCGCCCACTCGCCCGCTCTCGTGCACCATCGCGTGCACGAAAACGGCTGAACCATATTTATCGTCTAGCCGTCAGGGTCTGATTCTGATTCTGCCTCACAATAGCAGCGGCACACGCGCACAAACGTAGTGACAAAATACGTACAATACACACACGCAGCCGTTTTCCATACCAGCGCGGTTCATTGATCGCGTCCAGGCGGATGCTGGCGGATTTTATTTTGGTAAAGAGATTGCCACTCCATCGCATGGTTTTTTTTTTTCTTCCCCGAATCGTTCGGAGGATGTCACTAGATAAATTCGTTAAACAGATACAATTTTTTTTGCTCTTGCTTTTTTTTTCGCTGTCATTGCTGTGTTTAGGGTTTTTTTTTTGTTGTCTGCTTCTATTTGATGTGCTGTTTTGCAAATCCGTTACGAACCGACGTTTAACACACTGCCGGTTAGCATGTGCCCGATTTGTGTTTGCCGAGCAAACAGGCTGGCAGAGCCCGGGAGCTGGGGAGCTCACGCTCGCTCACTCGCCCCGTCACATGGTCGATCAAGATCAAGTGGAAAACCATCGAAAAGCACTCAAACCTCGCGAACGGCGCTCGGAAGATCATTTCCCGCCGTTCGGTGTACATGTGTTTCCAATGCGTTGTCTATGCATGTTGCTCCCGGCGGGGAGATAAATAACTCCTAGCACGCTTCAATGAACGCTCCCCGAATGCCATTCGGTTGCATAAACTCGATCATATGCTGTGCGCGCATCGTCTGCGTCACGCGTACGGCAACGTCACGGGCGTAAAATCCAGCTTCCCGTGTGCTCGCGTTCGCCAGTAAAATGCTGTTAACGACGGTGCGATATGGGGGAATTTTATAGCGAAGCTAAACTCTCAATTAGCCTAGCAAAATTAGTGTATGAATCAGGCATCGTTTATTAGACATTTCACAGAACAAACTATTGATCGTCACATGGGCTAGTCACATTTCTGATCCGATTTAAATGTAAATGATTCCATCATTAACCAGAAATGCAAATCGGATTAAAGTTGCTGGAAGGTCGAGAGGTTCTTCAAGTTTGCAACAAATGAATAAACCTATTTTTTTTTTAAATAACACTCTATCAGCATAAGGAAAACTCGATATAAAAAAAAACATCTCACTGGCGAACTAAACCCGGCACATGCTTGTTGCACTAAATGACAGCGTCCTTCCCACACGCCGCTTCTACCACACAGGTTGAAAAAAAAGATTAAAAAAACACACACACACACACCAGGAAGCAAAATGTGGCAGAACGTAAATCGACCAAAGCCAAGCATGCCGCGTCCAAAGATCACTCGACTCCCGGTCCCGAAGCTGGGCTGCTTCTGCCAGCATCACCGGCGTAAAACAGCGTCTCCGAATGCTGGTCGTACCGCAGATCATAAAACGGGCCGGCAACTTTACAAGCCGGGCCCGGCACCGATAGGCAACGCGCAACTTGTACAGCGACAATTTGACCGAAATTAATTTGGCCGCCTAATTGGCAGTGCCAATTTTCGCTGTCAGCAGCACATGCATCTTGCGCTGAAAGGGAGAGGAAGATCGTCAGGTCCTCCACTGGCGTGGTGTGGCTCCCTATGTTCACTAACGGTTAAGAAATGGCTGCTGTGGCAAAGTTGTACTTCGTCATGTTATGAACAGTTTATCCCAAACCTAGCGCTTCCATAGGTATGACGTCGCGTAGGAGGCGTAAAATGTGAGTGAAGAATGTGGCACATTCTCATCACACCACCTTGGCTTAGTTTGTAGATACTTACGAAGCTTAGATGTCGAAGAAATACTGCCACTGTCGATACGTTTAGCTGCATTTAAGGTGACTGTCGCACTCGCTCACAACTACACCTCATACGGCTCGTGAATCTTTTGCCGTCAATTTTGTTTTATAGATTATCCAACGCATGCAGTACACTTATCGTCGTAGATAGCCCGGCGTCTACACTTTATCAGAGGCCTGACAACATATATGCCATAAAACAACATTCAACTTCATCGTCACACACTACAGCATGCTCAATGCACAAGTTACACCGAAACACCGTCGTTTACTCGTTTCGTGTGCACTGCTGATGCAGAAATGAATTTCCAACTAAATTCACACGCACACTTCCTCCCAAAACACAACGCTGCACACCACAAATCGTTATCTATCCGGACGGTGCCACTGATTCCGACGACTCGATTTGGATCCACTTCTCAGAAAGCATTTACGCGACTGCCTAGGCTGCTGCCTCCCGCAGGAAGTTATGATATAATGTGCACCTACCGCTCCAGATATCACCTTAAATGTAGCCCGCTCGAACCCGGTAGCAGCGATCGCCAGTATAGAAATAATCTACGTACGGCCGCGAACCGCCCGCTCACGTACGGCGAGACAGATCTTGTAACGGAGATCTACGCGCGCAAGCACCACCCAAACCGACCGGCTCGTGTTGTTGATAGCAAGCGAATGAGATGAGCCTACTCGCGAGATTCGTTCACCAGACCCGATCATCGTGATCGAGTGCGCGAACTTTCAACGCAACGATGTGTTCAA
>JXXA01010294.1:0-15698 GCA_000956255.1 Anopheles punctulatus | reverse complement strand
TGTTTGGAAATGTTCTTTTGCTAGAATAAAACAATACGCTGTTGAATGACTGAAAATAGCAAATGTTTATCTTTACACATTCATGCACAATAACGAATTCCTTATCAAAAAAATCCGTACGAAACGTACACAGTTCAGATAGAAAAAAGATCTTCCTATTACGGACCAAACTGATTCTCACTTCATATAACGAGGTGTTTTTTTCGGGGATTGCACAAGCACGCGGCATTATTATCGCTTCACCACGTCAGTAAACAAACGACTTCAATGCCGGAAAGCAACGAACCTCGCAACTCGGAAGTGAACCGGCGGCACTGTAGCACCCCACTCGAACGGAACCTCGATGCGACGAATAGAAACCTTCACTAGAAAAATTTATTCAAAAGTGTTAAAATGATGGGACAGGTGGCGGAAGGGAAAAAAAACTTCCGTCTCAAAAGTAACTCATACGTTTAAAGAGACCTAACCATGTGTGCGATACCATGACCGGATGCCAATGGCTCCTGACGCGCGTGAAACCTGTGGTAACCCGAACGACCCCGCCGAAACGCTGCACAAACGACAAATCAAAATATTTGACCAAGACATCGTTCATGACCGTCGTATATTTTTGCTGCATCACGCATGATTAAAGTTTGCGATGGATTTTTTGAATCATTCGTTGGGATTGTTCCGAAATTGTCATCATCCAGCTCGTTTGAAAGGGCAAACACTCTTCACTTGCCTATCGGTTAAGTTCAAACTTGAGATTCGTCAATTATGTGCTTTTTTTCTGGATTGGTCTACATAAATTGGTTAGTCTTGCAGGGTGAGCATCTCTACTCGGAGGCACTTTAGGTGAAATTTGACCATTCACATCCTATTTCTAAGCCCGTCCCTCGCCGTTAGTGAGCAAACAGATTCGCTGGTTCGGTGATTTTTTTACACATTTTCAAGGGCGCACTGTGAGTTCACTGGACGATGACGACACATGGGAGCAACATGAAATCGTGCAGGTTTATATTATTTTTTAAAGTAGTTAGAAAGCGAAATTTTGGAGCCAATATATGCTTTATTGCTCATATAGAGCTTATCCAATCGAAATAAGGCTGTAAGAAACAGTAGAGTTCGACAAAGCAGCGAACTTGAGACGATGTAGTTAAAAAAGATGTGTTAAAAATTGATTACAAATATTGTAATATATCTTTCTATAATCTTAAGACATTTGAAAAGAAATTGAAACTTTTTTATTCGACGTTGATACAAATAATACAATTATACGAACACTAATATCTACTGGTGTTTTTTTATATAACCTAATAAACTGAATAAGCCCCCAACAAACTTTTCTTTAAAATTTTCATAGTTTAAATTCATAATTTCGTATATTGGGATTTTGTTATATTTTTGAGCTAAATGTATTGGCTTGACAATTTTTTGTTATGATGCTTTAACAATAACCAACAAATTTTAAATATATAACATCCTGCTTCATATACAAAAAAATACAATTAATTTGAATAAACGATGATAAAACCCGTTTTATATTTGTTGCTAAAGACGAAAATCAAACAAAATTACGAGCTTCTTACTTTTACATACTTTTGAAATCAAGGGAATATATTTCAAAAAACCATCTCCGTTTCTATAGCTAAGTTTTTGGCGAACTATAGCTAAGTTTTTAGTTGTTGTTTTTGGCGAACGATTACAGTTCGAGAAGCATCCGCAACCACAACGAAAATAAATGTGTGGAAAGCAAATAAAAATTCACAATCGGCTGGTTTTGTTTCATTACATATTTTATCTCTAATTTGAATATTCTATCATTGTATGGCGGACTATAGACTTTTGATTCTGCCTATTGCCTTGAAATCCATTGTCTTTACTATTATGACGTGAATTTATTATCTTTATCAAGAAAATCGCATTCCTTTTATCCCGTCCAATGTGTTTCTTAACACTGATGGACAGTGTTTTGTGTTTTTTTAATACATACGACAGATACAATGAACTTACTTTGTACGAAACCTAGGCTATAGCTTTAATTCAAACTTAATTGTTATTGTGAATCAATCTATACACTTGACTGCATTAAGCTTTGAGGTTAGTTTGTAATAAAACGGTTTAGTTTGCTTAACAGTTGGCAATACACTTTAATAACAGCGAGCTGCGGGTGGTTGAAAATATCGTTTCGATCTTCGAAGCAGTCGGCAATCATAGTGAACATTTGATCACGTAAACGTGGAGACATGTTGATGATTTTCGTCATAAAATACATTTCGTGCCTCGTAATTGCAATCGTTGGTGACATTGAGTCATTAAAGAGGCGATAAAATAATCTTTTCCCATGGAACATGAATTCTCACCTGCTGGTGGCGCCATCTTGTGGCCAGTAATTGTACCCCACATGTGTTTGCTTGTCAATGGTGGCCATACTTAATTTTGAGCGATTAGTAAAAAAGGATAAAAAATTAAAAGGGCTCAAAAGTTACACTAAATATTGCTGCATAAATATTGCTCAATTTTCAAGCTCTCCCTCCCATACCTACATTAATCAGCATACATTCAACATAACCTTCGAAACGACTTGAAGCTAACGGATTGCAAGCCACCGAACGAGTCGGAGGACGTTTTATTGTGACATCACGATGACAATGACCTTCGCCCACCATCACATACCATCACCGAACCGCATTAGGATAGCCATTTTTGGGGCTCGGAACTAAGGCGCATCGCTAGGCGGCCCTCCTATAATTTACACCCGCCTGTGAAGTATGCAAATTTTCTATGTAAATCGAAATCGAAAGTGCACCGGCGGCTGCTGTGTGTGTGTGAGTTTTTTTTGTTATCTTCTGTTCGGCCAACCGTCGTGTCGGTTCCAGATGTTTTTCAAACCCGCGTCAAACGATTAAGGTGGCCCGTAAAGGGCGAACCGGATAGTCAGAAATCGATAGCCTTTGGCATTGACCATAATGGTGGATGGAAACCGGTATCAATCGACCAGACGGTCACACATAAAATGCAGCAGAACGTTACATCTTGGGCACGGATGGGTTCATACATTTTACATGAGCTCCATCAAACTGCTTTTTTACTGTGCAACACTGGAGAAAACTGAGTGGTTGCATGGGAAGGATGAGAATGTTGCTTAACATGCCCTAAAAGTCGGTATACTACATTCGTGAGTGCAATCGTGCGTGCAGGGGCGTCCCTGGAGGTGTAGTAGCACCGGTGCTGGACATTTATACGGCAGATCCAAAGCCACAACTTCATTTAGCTAGACCGTCTTCACATCGCAAGGAGTAACTAGCAGTAGCAAGGAGTTAGATTATCGGTATGTCAAGAAAGAAGAAACTTAAAAGCGATTGATACTGTTAAAAATAAATTTTACTATCATTATTCACAATAGAGGATTTTTGCGGCTTGCCAAACGGTAAGTAAACATACTTACCAGTATAAACTATTAAAAAAACTGCTATTCAGGCTAGTTCGTTAGAATATATAGGTGGATAGGCATTCTAGTGTACGAAGAGTTCAACCCGTGTAGTTTGAGTAGATATTAGCAGAACATTAGCAGATAAAGTAATGCTGTCAAACTGCTTCTCCGCAGTTATCTGGGCTTCTACTCTAGACCAATGCTATTAATATATTCCTTTATATTTCCTGTCTTCCTTTCCTTTCCTTCCTTCCTTAAACATTCCTTATGCCACTGCCCTAACTGCATCACATGTCTTCCATTTGGCGCACATTTCGCACATTAAGTTTTCTACGTTGAGCCAGTTCCTGCTGTTGTTTAGCATCCATTGTCTAGTTCGGAGGACGTGTGGACAACTGAAGAGGACGTGTTCGACGTCCTCAACGGAATTCGTACAGACTGAGCAGTTCGGTGAGCCACGCAGGAACCCGTGTCCAGTAAGGATTTGGGTTAGGAAGAAACAATCTTCCCATGATTGCGAGCCATCCACGTCGAGATGTCCCGGATAAGCGACTTCGTTTTCGCTACTGCCGTTGTCCTGGTGGCCCATTTTTGTTGCCAAATTAGTAGAGTCACGCCTCCAATCCTCCCTTGACTGTTTTCAGACTAATGGTGTTTTTCTAATTTCCTTGATTTATGTCCCTCTAAATGTTCTTTAATTTTGTTTATTTTTTGAAGCACATAATCTTGTCCTCTTTAACTATGTGCTCAATTCTGTCGGATTCTTCCGTATAATCAAAGTCCTTGGGGTGACCTTTGATGTTAAACTTTCTTTTCATCCTTCCTTAGAAATCATTTTAGAAATCAAGGCGAACAAAGTGTTAGGACTGATCAGGAGACTATCTTCTGATATTGTGGACCTCTCCCATTTGCGAACGTTGTTCGCTGCTGCTTGGTTCGCCTCTTATTTGAGTATTATTATAATTTATGTAACGCTGTCTCTATTCGTTTGAGCTGCCAAACTTAACCAAGCCCAACGTTTTTTAAAGAAATTTATGGATAATCGCCCCGTGCCCGTGTGCAGGCTGTAGTCATCGCCGGACTGCTTGTGAATGTGACTGCTGAACCGGCGTTCCTGTCCCGTGTTTCCTAGTATGTTCCGTCCCGTTCTCTTATGCATTCCAAGCTTTGACTCTTCTTTATCCTTTTTCCTCCTGCATTATTCTCCACTCCTTGAGCCTTCCTCCTTTTTGGCATTCATAATTTGTGCGATTTTACTTAGTCAGTAAGTCAGGGTTTATGTTAGTTATGTTAAGCCAGCGATGACGGAGCATTGAAAGAATACAGTGCATTGAAGCAAACAGCATGATTCTTATCAAAACATCACCATTCGAACCCATCCAATCCCAAGGCAATACAATTCTATCAAGGATTCCCAGAAGAGCTTTATTGGTCACTGTTGTGAACGAAATGTATCTATCGGGTGTACACAAACAAAGATCTACAACTTTATAGAAACTGCGGCTTATACCAGCCAATTCGCTTAATATGTGTAGATAAAAACAACCTGGTGGATGTTCTAGTTTGGGATTGATATTGTTGGTAATCGTAATCTGTCTCCATTTCCCTTCCTAAGCTCTCTGGCAACTAAAACCATAAACACTAATAATATAAGGAAATTCGAATTTATAAAAAAATGATACGTAAATTGTTGTAATGGCGGATGCACTGGCTAAAGATGGTGGTGATTTATGTGCACACGAGAAATGGCTGCTTGCGAGTATCGGATGAAATGGATGCTCCAAATGGATGGGTTATTGTATGGCAGTTTGGTGGAAGCTGACGGCGGAATAGCTGCCGGCTGGCTTAGCCAAGGAACAGCAGTTTCTTCAGCTTCTTCAGCTTCAGGAAGGCCTGCGGGTCCTGCGGGTTGAAGCTATCCACTTCCGCTTCGTACACGTCACCACCGAGGATGGACTCATCGTTGACGGCCGGCAGAGCGGACACAAACGCCACGACAAGTACGAGCAGGGCAAAGGACTGTGACGGGAGGTAGAATGGAAGAAGAATGTTAATTGCTGACGTAATTCTGAGCCTTTTCACCGACAAATTTCACTTCCTCTAGCCACCTACCACGAGTAGCAGCTTCATTCTTGATTTTTTTGGCTTGCTTTTTGTTGCTGTGCGGTGCCGGGTTTCCTTGCGTTGCTAGCAGATGCTGCTTAAGCACTCCTGAGCTGCTGATGAGCGTACACGTTGCACCGAGCGGTGAATGATGCAGTACCGACAATTGTCGACGGCTTTATATACACCATAGAGAGAAATTGTTTGATCACAGCTTTGTCACGGTTGTGTCGTTGGCACGCAGACGTTATGCTAAACGTAAACAAACGGACTTACGAAAATGTAGCCCCTGCCCCGGTCACCGGCAGCCAAGCGTACAGCACTTGAGAAGGAACGATCGGTTTTTCGATCACCCAGCCCCGATTTGGTGCCGAGTTTGGGTGGCCAGGAAGGGATATCGCACGTAAAAGGAAGCTCGACACTACAGGCAGGTGCCGTTTTTGTCACCAGCCAAACAGAGAACTACTACTTACCGAACGAAACCTCTGGCACACTGTTTATCCAAACATGGAACAAATAAAAGCAAGATATTTGATCCAAACAAAATGCTAATTAAGTTCAAAAATTTAAAAAAATCTTACCTGTATAACAACCTAAAGGTAATAATATTCGTTTTGTTCTGTTTACAAGTGCCGACTAAATATGGTAAACGTGGCAAAAATCAGAGAAACCGTAGTGTGTCATGACTGGTTCCAGTAAGTTTTCAATGAAGACGAGCTGAACATGTGAAACGATAGATCATGTTCGGCATGCAATTTTCACTTTCAATTGAATTTCAGCTATTCACACCTGCTTAACACAGTGGTAATTTTCTCAAACGCATCACCGAACCGATTATACGCTCATGACTGTATGCTTTTCCTCTTCATACTTGATCGTCAAGCATTGCGGTGAGGTTTGGTCGATAGCACTGATTGCGTTATAGGTAAGGTAGCATAACGATTTGTAATCAATATAGCCGATTCCCCGCCGTAAGCTTCTTCTGCCGTGCTGATGCGTGATATCGCATTGCAATGGTTGCGAGTGCATGAGAGGAGAGGCAGAAAGGCTGAAGGTAAGTGCAGGAGCGAGACGGCCGTTTAGATGGGTGCAATGAATGAATGAATGAATGAATGATGGGGATGTTTACTTTTAGCGCTTACGTTCTCAAACATGTGTCACTGCCCGCCGGCGACCCATCCTACATAGTACACCGCAGGCAAAGGGCATCCGTCGACCTGATGCAAATCTACCTACAACCGATGGTTTATTTCGCTACAAACACCACGAACCCGATAGCTTTTGCGTGCGATTGTGGTTAAAGAAGCGGTTCAAACTGTCGAAACGTCTACTGTTTCGATTCCCAAATCAAGCCCGCAGCCTCGACTAATAGAGCAGTCAGCAGGCCTTGATTAATGCCATTAGCAACGGCAGTAAACGCGAACGGAGGGTTCGCCAACGGAATAGCTTAGTTTTTTTTTATTTGTTTCGGCTAATTTAATCCTCCAAACGGGCGATAAAAATGCGTCGCAAATTGGTTGTGAATGTGTTGATGCAGCTTGCTATTGATCAAATTAAAATATTATGACGATCATTGCCATTGGCCATGTTTCATATCGCGAACCGTCCATGGACTTCCTGTTTTGACGAACTGTGATCCACATGGATAGCCTTCAAGAAAAAAGAAAACAAAAAAACGCAAACCATTGCAGGTCCGGCCCAATAGAGAAGACATCGAAATCCCGTTGTGATTGATGGCTAGATGTTCAAACGGTCAAGGCGTTTGAAGCGACTTTCAAACTTAAAAATGACAAACAGATATGAGAACTGTACGGATGAGATGATTCATTACGTTTAGTGAATAGAGGTGGAGTTTTTCACATTGCAATGTTTTACACAAACACTTGTTGCTTTTGTACGTTTCACACAAATTCAAACACAGATAATTTTAGAAATTCGTATTTGAAAAATCTCCAGGCACTATTTGATTCATCATTAATAAATAATTTAATTCTGTTAGCTACTCACCTTTACTACTATCTACATCTGGAACAAAGGCAGTGTTTTCGAGTGCACAAAGTAGCATGAAAATTTAATGAAACATGAAATTAAATTCAAGCAGTTGTTGTAAGTTTGCAGAACAATTTTAGCAGTTTGAAGCTAAACCTTCTTTAGCTTGACGAGATTTGCAATAGAAAAGACAATCATTTGTTTACTATTATAGACACTAAACCACTAAAAGTATTATTACCACTCAAAAGGCCAAATATGAAATCATAACACATTCAATAAAGCTTTTCGATGTCCTTAAGACTCACTTGTTTCACATGATTGGATTTGACACGCCTGAGACAGCTAAAACATAAATCAATGTGGCATAGTAGCCAGTATCAGGAGTATTCTTTTGTTAAATTTACATGTAAAGACACAGCTGAAAAAAACTCAAAACGACGACCCGTTCAGCTTGCTAGTATTGATGATATTATCGATTGTGAGAACGAGTTTTTCTTCATCTTAAGCTTCCTTTTGTGCTGCCGTTACCTTACATCGCCAACATCATCTCAACCATCTTCTTTCACCTGCTAGCAGCTTTAATTCTCATTCCCAGACAAGTTTACCAGCCTAAAGGAAAACATTTCCTTCAGGTGTTAGCTTCCGGGATCATCAACATCTTCGAGCTATTCTTCGCCGGTAGCTGCTACAACCAGGACCAACTTGTGTGTTTTCCGCCTCTACCATACGCGTGTAGCTAATTTCATTTTATACGATCAGTCTTTTGTACAACAGCATTACATTTACGGACCTAAATGTGCTATTATCCATGTCCATAGGGTAAAGGGCATTGCTGGTACAGGTTAACAGGTTTGGCGAGTCCGTACTGGACAGGTTTTCCTGCGTCTGCGTGCAGTGAGTATCTTCGGGGACTTGTACGGTTGATCGGCATCGATCAGGTGATGCAGCGGTTCAAGGTTACAAAATTTCTCCTCCCGGCGCATGGAACAAAAGGGCTCTTCCGAGCTGCTTGAACGGTTGCTGTACTGCTGTAGTTATTTCCCAGCCCGGATGTCGAGTGTTAGTAGAGGGGAGCCGAACTCGAAGGGGAGAAGTAAGTGACGTCAAGAACCATTAAGAATTCCAAGAACGGTCATTATTTTTAAGCGATGCTGCAAGCGGGCAAGCAGAGCTTATTTACATTGCTAAGGGTGTATCTGTCTAGAAGCGGAATTTCAAGTGTAATGTTGAATCGTAAAAGCGAGATTAGCATTTATTTTATTCAATGTTAAAGTGAAGTAACTGTCACGATTCGTTTCATATGAATTTTACACTAGATAAATGTGGAATTCATATGAAACGATACATCATTCCATGCAATGCACTAAATTTTCTCTTTTCGAGCTTTCAACGCTTCATATTCTTTTTTTTATAAACCTTGCCATGTGCCATGTGTCCAGTGTGACCCATGACCCATATAGGGACTCTCCGAAGATCGAACAGATCGGGCGGCACGGTTTTCACCTCGCATAGACGAAATTAAGCGAAAGCGTAAAGATGAAACGACCGACAAGAAATGCAGGATAATTGTCGCATATATTTCGGAATTTCTTCACCTCGCACTAGCGCAGGCGTCGACCTTGGACCGGAAAGCCGCCCGGTGCTGCCGGCTCATTTTTCGGTATCGGATTGCCTCTTATGCAACGCAGCGGCCGTACTGAGCAGTGTTGCATTATTTAACAACATCCTCGGCGGTAAAACGGGCACAACAGATTCGGGTTGATGCACTACGCACCGGTTCCGCAACGGTTCCGTTGTCCAAATCCAAAGGATCGGAATCGGAACAAGAGATTTTTTTGTGAATTTCTGTGAATAAATTCATCAAGAACATGCTTCAAGCAACCACGTATCCCGACAGTCGCTTATGTGGTTTACAAAAAAAAAGGTTTGTAATCTCATTTTAATAGTTCGTTGAGAAGTGGACATTATACACGCAGTATAGGTTCGTAGTAACCATTGCTTAGGCTATTACGCGATCATGCGAACGACGGGGTATTGTGCTCAGATGTGGTGGTGCTCTAATTTCAGTTCCATGTTTTACTACTGTTCGGACAGCACGTGGAAGAGCGTGCGTTGGCTGGGTCAAGTGCGAGAAGAAATGCCCCAATTTGTGCAGCACACAATGAAATCCACGCTCAAACAACTGTTTTTTTTGGGTCAGAAAGAAACACTAATACTTACATTATGGTGAAATGATTTACATTTAAAACGGAAGAAAATTTATTTCTTGTTTCACTGGATTGTGAAAAAAAATGTTACCGAATTCCACCGTAGACAATTAGCTGCTTAAAATTTCTAACTGCTTTGAAGAAAAGATTGCTCCAAACGTTGCTTTGTACGCAGTTATGTAGCCCTTATTTTTCACACACATAACTTATGCACCCAAAAAACCATACAATTTGGAATCTTGCAGTTAAGCAATGGCTTAAGTAGCGTGTTTCTAAATTCCCCACAAAAAAAAACACTAACGAACCGTAAGATTGAATGAATGATAGCAACGATTAGATATGTCCACGATGATAATCGAAATCGATATCTTACACGAAGGTGTGAGTTTGTAAAGCCCTGTACCAAGCCCGAGCGTCCCTAGTTTGAACGATCCAACGCCTCCTGCGTGATGAAATCGTTCGTCTTCAATTCTCTGCCGCTTCTTCCAGCACCCTTCAGGCCGAACGGGGCGGATACAAAAAACGCGCCGAAATCGCGCATCATTCTCAAATATTGACTTTTCACCAAATTCATTGAAGCCGGTTCGGTTTGTCAAATAATGATTTATTACACAAAATGCTTATTAGTATGCGTGTGCGCCCCAGTCGCGCACAGCCTCCCATCGACGACAGGGGCCGGATGGTTCGCGTTACGGAGTTGGTTATGGAGTGAGCTTTCGGCTTCCCTTCGCTCATCGGCCACAACCCAGCGCGATATGGGTTCGGCATCCTAAGTGCCGGAGAGAAAATCCATTGTAAAGATGCACGGATGAGGTGAAAAAATATCGCCGGCGAACCGTTTGATATTTATTTTAACCATTATAAACGATTATCTAACCGGTCAGGTGAGCATGGAGCCGGGAGCATGGAGTCATGGAGCCTACGGGAGAATGAGTCTTTACCCAGAGCACACGCTTACGATCGTTTTATGGTAGCGATAGTACAAAATAGATCATCTTACTAGCAATGAAAATTAGCTACCTTTAGTCTACCTTGTTTCCATAAGCATGTTTTCAACATTCAAAATATTTCAATACTAAACAAAAGTTGCGCAAAAATTGTACAGTGCACCATATTAATGGTTTACTTTACTTGCATTCGTTACAACAATTGGAATAAAATCGACTGTCGCTATCGTAATACGAAGATTGGTTAAACGTGTTTATTTCACGACTGTTTTCGTTCCTTTTAGCACTTTCATTTCTTCTTCCATCCATTCAAATTTTGAATATGACAAAACGGGGTTTCCCCACTAGAGCCGTGAATAGGCCGCATCGAGCATTTGCTGAGCGTATTAGCAATGGATTATTTGAATCAGTTGTACACACTTGTTACTACAGTGATTGTTTGCAAATGTCGTAAATTAAGATTGTACGCATATTGTAAGTGTACTTCTTACACTTGTGGCATGAATTTGAACAACGACATGTTCCCTTTGCCATCAGTTTATGACCAAAAAGTAAATTTCATATATACTACCATCAACTACAATCACTAGCAGCGACTAGTTAGTTTCTTTCGTCATATTTAAAACGAAAATAAGTTGGTCTTACGAAAGATATGTGATATGATGTGAAATCAGTTTTTCGTTAAGCTTTAATATTATTGCATTTTTTTGTTGTTTTGATTGCAATATCGACAATGCCTTGTAAAGATCCACTGTACCTACTACTAAAGGTATCGATAAAGGTGTTTAAGTAACAAAATCGTTTTATTTTTTCTTAAGATAAGTTTGAGACGATTTGGATTCTGATTTGGATTATTCAATCAAAATATTTGCCAATCGCGGTTTGCAATTATGGACATTACTTCTTTCATTTGAAAAGATGAGGTGTCGAGACGGAAATGCAAGTGACTACCTGTTGCTGTCGCCTGTTATGCTAAGGACAAGACAGGGTGCTCGGAACGATGGATAAGTTACTCGAATAGGAGCAGCTGCACGAGGTGTGTACGAACTGTGAGAACAATCGAGGAATTGTGAACCTATACAATCTGTAGCATTAGTGGACATTTTGTTAATTAGTCAACAATCTTCTTCTTCTTCTTCTGTTTGGTGTAAAGACCGAAGTCATGCCTGCCGTTTAACCGCCTTTATGGACTAATTTTTACCACCTTAGCTGGTTAGTCTCTCCTCGCTAGGGGAGACGGTCCGAGTGGGGTCATGGTACCGGTGCTGTTGTATGAAGACCGACACCGCCTTACCATCGTAAAATATGACGGCTTGAGGAGCAACTTGATACAAAAACGAACTGAATGTTGTGCGAATCACGTTCGTCGTAGAACTGTTGATGCAACAAATAACCACTATGACAATTGTTAAAACGCATCGAGAATTTCAGGATACGTCTGACAATAGAATAATATAAAATAAAATAAAATTTAAATTTCTTCGTCGTTACAATTGCTCTTAATGACTTTTTGATTTGTCATATTTTTAATTGTAATTTACAAGATATCAAAATGAATTGTCTGCTATAAGATATTGAGTTATAAAACAACAGTGGATTTAAGCATAGCCGTAAAATAAGTTATTTAACATACGCAATGAATTTAAATTTCATGAAACGCATGTAGAGGATTCAAAAAGGAAATTTTGTGGACACAGTTAAAAAACATAATTTTATTTTTATGATGAAATGTCCACCACTAGCCCCTCACTACAGCAGCGAAACTACGGTTGTCATTTTGACGTTTGATTGCGCTAACTTGTCAATTCGTTTGGAACGCCCTCACCTTTTCGCATAATGTCAGGCGGTACCGAAGGATTTATTAGTCATAGCAAACAAAACAAAAAGCTAGGAAAACATCTGAAGATACAGTTCCGAAGGTCAACTTTTTCTCGATTCGCGGTAGTTCACAAGCTGTAAAAGCTACTTGCGCTACGTAATCAAAACATCGTCCCGATCGGTGAATTAGTTTGTGTCTCGACGTCGACAGAGGGTTGATGCAATTTTGTGAGTCATTTTAGCAGGAAAAGAAAGTCGCAGAAAAAGAAACGGTGGGGTGTAGTTCTAGTTTTCTCAAACAGGAGAACGGAAGAAATGTTGAACGGTGAGTGCGTGCAGAGTGTAAAACTTATTTCCTCTAAGGAGAAATTACTAACCCTAACAAAAGGCCTTAGCACGATTTCTTAAGCCGAATTGCAGCGTATTGAAGCGATTCTTTGTATTCACCTTTAACCCAACGTGGTGGCACGAAATGTGCGCTGAGCATCAGGAATCGTGCAAAATAACGCGAGAAAGTCATCAACATATATCGCACCCTCATTTATGGGTGATGCCTTAGGGGGAAAAAAGTTAACGCAAATAACGGGTCAACAACACTAGTACGAGCTTCCACACTCGAGCTAGAAGTTAAATGAAAGTTTTTCTTTTTGTTAGTTTTGGTGTCGTCGCCTTATATCGATTGACGGGACGTGGTTAACTTGCAAAAATAAAGCGCGTGCTTTGGCTGTTCACGGTCACCCTAGCCAATGCGATACGGTTCAGCAATAGTTATTATTAATACTGGAGACGATAACGGGATTACCCTTCTTTATTATTCCGTAGGACTGTGGAAAAATCCTCCGATTGTCGAGAGGGATTTTATTCAAGGTATTATTTGTATCCGGCTATTATTATACAGTTCTAAGACCCAGGATCGCTCGAAATGTGCTTTAATAAGCTTGAATTACGGGATACTTGTTAGGATGCCACTGTATGTGTAAATAGACTCTTCCGGACCATCGGTGTGAACTCCTCATCCTTGACCAATGCAACCTGGATATTGTTTTTATTTGCTTTCCCATTCCCATTTGCTCTCGCGTTCTGCCTCAACGGGCGTCATCCTTCACGGGTGACATCGCACATATGGTGGAAGATATGATTTCATCTATGAAGTGTAGTTGGCCTTTGCTTTGGTTGGTTTGGTTGCTTTGTTAAATTATAAGGGTAGCGCAGTGTGCTCGGAGTGGATGTGTGTCACAACGTGTACATGGAATGGTTATAGCCATATTTTCACTATCATTTGGATTCGTTTCAGTTTCAACAAGAACGCTGCGTTGAGCTGTTAAATCCTTCCGCTTTTCCTCCTGCTTCCCGCTCCTTGCTGGCCAAACAGACTAATATTCGGAAAAAAAACAAGTTTAAAACCTACCTACCTCAAAATGGCCAAAAACTTTTCTTCCCATAACTGTTGCAAATCCACTTGGGACTAATCCTTCCTTGCATCAACGCGTGCGAGATCAAGCAACCAATTCAAACGTAGCGTACTTTGCGTGTGCTCCGATGCAAATGGCTTGGCTCGGGATCGGTGCACTGGCATCTGGTTTAGGTACAAACGCAGTAGACGTACCGCTAGCATTCATTTACAGCAAAAGCCTAACAAGCTTTTCTCTTCAAATTTTCCTCTCATTCTTTGATTCTGTTTTGATTTTTGTTCGATTTTTTTCAACACGAAATTTACACCACCGGCGATGCAATTTCATGATGCTAACACACGCCGGTACTATGTGATTACCAACCTCGCTAAACCATATTCGGCGCTGCGTCACACCTGCCTGCGGAATAATAATGATCATCCGACTCCGACTGTACAGTGATCCAACGATTGTTGGGCGGAGATGTGCCACCTAATAAGGTGCAGGAAGTGAAAAATGAATCTTACATCAACTTGCAAGTGCTGCAGCGCAATGAATCCATGCGGCTGTTTGCCCCGAACCCCAATGCTCCGGACAAGAAGCCGGTGTACGAAATTATTTTGGAACGACCACACTCGGAAACGATCAACACGTCCTACAGGTGAGTGTGATAGCTGATGCACTGCATTGTGCTTGAGTGACTGTTTTGTTTGTGATATTTTCAGCCTGTATCGTGCACCGACGCAAGCGGCTGCGGAGGAAAAATTTGAAGCCTTCCACCAGCGGCTGCCGGAGTTGGTGAAAATTGTTCGCGAGGTAATGCGAGCGCTCGTTTTAGTTGAAAATGACACTAACCGGAAACCCTTCGTCCGTTTTAGATGTACAATATTAATGGTTTGCAGAAGCTTTGCGATATACTAATCGAATACCCTTCCTGGTCGCTGGCGCACGTTGTAGCTTTTTACAACCTAACCGACTACATTTCAAACCCTAGTATTATCGATTTTCTCGACTACGCGGAATATGCGGAGATGATGACACCATTGCAGGTAAGCAATGTAACGAAAAGAAAGCAATGTAGAACGTACCCATTGGTGTTGGGTTGAATTGCTGGAGTTAATCCCAAATCTATCGCTGTCTTCTCTGCAGGTGGCCGTAAAGGCGAACAATATCGAGTTTGTTAAGGCGTTGGTACAATCTAACCAATGCAATCTGGAGCATCTGGACAAGAACAGTAATTCCGTGTTTCACTATGCCGCGAGCACTACGAAGGAAATGATTAATGTAGGTCGTACCGTTTGGTGTATGATATCTAACTAGCACCTTACAACAGCGGTCTGCTTTCCTTCCTCTTACAGTTGATAACGGCAAAAAGTACCTCAAACTTAAACCACTGCAACACCGACGGATACACCCCGCTGCATCTGGCCTGTTTGGCCGATAAGCCGGACTGCGTGAAGGCGCTGCTGTTGGCCGGTGCGGATACGAACAAAATGGCACGCGGTGCCGGAACCTCATACAGCAAAACCATTCCATCGAGTAAGTCGCGCGGGATCGACTGCACTGTACGAAACTAACCATGTAGCTTCACTTACAACTGATTTTGTTTCCGTTCTATGTGTCCATAGCCTGCGCTGATGGCAAGTTTATGACTAACAAACGTTGATTGATTACGTTGTTGCACTGTAGCCTTGCAGGGCCCGTATTATTTGTTTGTGTTGTATATTTTTAATTGAATTATTTTTCCTCCTTTTTTGCTTTTTTTAATTTATGCTACACCCTGGTCAAATGGTTCTTGCATTTGCTTAAATTTTCCCCAACCGAA
>JXXA01010292.1:0-17843 GCA_000956255.1 Anopheles punctulatus | reverse complement strand
GTTGTCAAAACGCGATAGTTCGGACGGAGCAGCAACCGCTCCAAGCGATTACCGGACACATCGAGCCGGGTGATGAAATCGTTCCGGTGGAGCATATCGATTGCTGCGAGACGGTTGGTGGAAAGATTGAGCGTTCGGATTGGAACGTCCGCAAGAAATACCGCACCGGACAAAGAGTCTAGCGCGTTTGCTGCAACCGAAAGCGCCTCGAGTGTGTGCTCGGGAGAAAGAAGATCGGGCGGAAGTTGCGTTATACCGTTGGCCTGCAAGTCGATCGATTTCAAGCCCTCCAAACCGTGAAACCAAGCCGGGTCCGGCACGTCCAAGGCGTTTTTCGAGAGGTCTACATCCTCGAGACGGGTGCAATCGGCGAAGAAGTCAGACGGCAGTGTCGAAAGCTCGTTATTGCTGAGGGATACAGCACGCAGGCTCGTCTGACCTTTAAGCAGCGCACCGGGAAGTGTTCGCAAAGGACTATCGCTAAGTTCCACTCGTTCCAACTTCAGCCCGTGAAAAGTTTGCTCCTCGACCGTCTCCAAAACACTCGAGCTAACCGCCAACGTTGTTAGCTGCTGCAGGAATGTGAAACTCTCCGCACGAAGCTCACGCAGCGATGTTTCTCGAAGGCGAAGCGCACTCGTTGTCTCGTACCCTTGGAAGTTCAGGTCCACCAGCGCATTCCCACTCAGATCCAGCGAATGAAGCCGTCGTCCGGCGGCAAGTACCGGCACCGCGGTAAGACTGTTAAACGCGACGCTAGCAGTAACCGGATCCGGGATGGCACTGCTCGTGAGATGATCCAAGCAGCCGCTGCTGCCCACAGCTGTCAGAGAGTTGTTCGCCAGGTTGATGGCTGTCAGTTGCGAAAAGTTTCCCCCGCGCAGTGCGGCGCAAAGTTCGTCCGTGATGTGATTGTTAGCGGCTGATAGCTCCATCAGCCCGTGCAACGTCCGGACGGGGAGTAGCGAGGCAATCGCGTTGGAATCTACGTGCAGGTAGAGCAGTTGCGTACCGGAAAGCGCCCAATCGTCGAGGGTTTTCAGTCGATTGCCGTTCAGATTTAAATACTCCACCGGCGAGCCGTGGAAGGTGGCTGGCTCGATGACGGCGAGCCGGTTGCAGGAAAGGTCAACCGAATGAAGACGTCTCAGGCCGGCGAACGTGTTGGTACGCAACACGGTCAACCGGTTGTGGGCGAGTGTCGCATGGTGGAGGTGATGGTTGGCATGGAATAGCATCGGCGAGAGCTCCTCGATGTGATTACGATCCAAGTAAACTGCTTCCAATCGCACCAGGACTTCGAAGGCATCCTGTTCGATCGACCGGATCTCGTTACCGTACAAAAACAGATTCCTTATGACCGTCGCGTTCACGTTGGGAGAAACCTTTCCCAACGCCGTCAAGCGATTATTCTGTAACATCACGTCCGAAGACTTAAGAACCGTCGCACCGAACCCATCGATATGATTTCCCTCCAGCGAAAGCTCCGTAAAAAGCGGCTGATCACGGAACGTGCCCTCCGCCAGGCTGGTAAGCCGATTGTATCGCAAGTTCAGCACATGAAGCCCATCCAGCCCAACGAACACGTCCACTGGGATGGTCTCGAGCAAGTTGCCGGCCAGATTCAGCTCCGTCAGCTTCCGGTTGGTGGTGAGCAGCCGCGTCGGGAGGGATTTTAGAAAATTATCACTTAAATCGAGCCGCTCCAGTGTGCGGAGGGCGCTGAAGGTGCTGGCACGCAGGGTTGCGAACAAATTCCCACCCAGATTCAGAGCCCGCAGTGCCTTCAACCCATGCAGATAGGTCGCGTTCCGCTCGCTTAGGTAGTTGTAGCTTAAATCGAGCACTTCTAACTGCGCGAGCGATTGAAACACCTTCGCATCCAGTGAGGCTAGATGGTTCCAGCTGGCGTTCAGCAACCGGAGCTCACCCAGGGAAGCGAATGTGGCCGGATGCAGCGTGTGGATCGAATTTCCACTCAACGATAAGCTCCGCAGATGAGCTAGGTTTACAAACTCATCTCCATCGGCGAGCGCCCGCAGTCGGTTGTTGCTGATCGAAAGGGTTTCAAGGGAGCGAAGAGGGCGAAGGGCTTCTTTCGGCATCGCGCTGAGTCTATTGTTGTCCACGTTAAGGTGGGTAAGCATTTCCACGGATTTAAATGCATCACTAGCGATTGCGCTTATTCGTGCGGCTATTTGAAATTGTTTCAGTGCGGGAAATGGTACGAACAGGCTCGGTTCGATTGTTTCGAGCGGGTTTTCTTCGATTATTAGAACTGTTGCGTTGGAGAAGATGATTCCTTCGTCTGGCGTATTTTCTTCCTCGCTAGATGAAGCAATGGTTGTGGAATCTATTTGTAATGGTTGTATGTCTTCTACTGAAGAAAGCGCAACATTATGGCAACAAGCTACCAGGATGATGAGTTGGTTAAACCTGCAAAAAAACACAATTGTTACATAAGTGTTAGATATTTCTTAAAATTTGTATTTTAAGTATTTTTAACGATAAATGATTTTAGTCGTCCAAAATATGTTTAAATATTTTTCATATTCTTAATATAAAGATAATTTAAGTTATTCCGATCATTGGGACCAATACCATTTACTTCAATTTATAAAAAAAACTCAACCACAACCTAGCAACTCACATCTTTAAAAACTCGTTGAACTGCAATTCTGCTATTGATCGAACCGTATGCGTACTGACTTACGCATCAACTGCAGGCAGAAGGCATCCAACTCTTGTTCCTTAGTTAATATGCAGTCGAATCCAAGGTCAGTAAAGCGCTGCTGATAACTGTTACTACTACTGATAACGCTACTGATAACTGCTGATAACCTCTGGCGAGGAAGAAAACAGACGGCAGATTCAATCCCAGCGTCCATTCCGCGATACGTCACTATCAACATCGCGACGCAACGTATCTCCGACGCAGCACTGTTCATTATTATGTATACGCAATAATTATTCGCCACCACACACGATTCGCTTTGATTCGGATGAATAAGAGTGTTATCAGGGTAACAGTTTTATTTATTTTTTGTTCTTCTGCGACTACGGTGCCATTGCATTTGTTCCAGCTACGGTTCGATGAGCCAGAATTTTTCGGAATATTCCTGTTTATCATCCAAGAACGCGACCGGAGACATAAAACCGAAAAACATTTTTCGGCACTCTCTCTGTTTGTGTTTAGCACTCAACGTGAAACGTATCGGACCATCTTTACAAGTTAAAAATCCATGTGAAAAAGTCATAGCAGTGAAGAAGTTTCAATATATAGTTATATTGTGCCCCTAAGTCCGACCATTATACTCGTTTAAAACCACCAGTGCAACTTGATTTATTTCCATAAGTCCACTTTTTTCTCTGTTTTTGCTGTGATCTTTTATTTCGAAAATAGATAGTCAAATGTTGAATACTAGAGAAAATTGTGCCCTATTTGTTATCACAAGTACCTCGTGCAAACCAAATGCATCAGCCGTAAATATTTTAGCAATCCATCGCTTCAAAAGCTGACAAATTACCAACGCACCAGCCATGTAACGTTTTCATCAGAAGAAAGCAATTAAACTGCCTGACCACTGGCCGATACATGTGCGAGCAGTACGTTGGCTGCACCGGAGGCGATTTAATTTCAACATTTTAATTGCATCTTATTTACGCCATCATACCCGGTGGTGTTTCGAAACGTTTCATGCCGGTTTTCCGCATGAAATAAGCTCCCCACACCGGAATGATGCGCCCATGGTAATGGAAAAAGGATTAAGAAACATTCTGTTCCTTCGTTTTTATTGGCTCACCCCGTTGTTCTCCAACCGGTAGACAAAACAACAAAAGGCCATATGTTCCTAATGAAGCGAAAACATTCCGGGCCCACCAGACGGTCCAATGAAAATCGGAAACGTCCTAATGAGAACGAGACCGTCCGTACTTTTCCCCGGTCTGCCCGACCCGACCCGACTGAGGGGGGTAGCGAGGACACTAGAAGCCTGCATTTCCGTTTGCAACTCCGCTTCGCCTTCGGGAGGATTTTCTTTTTTTTATTATTTTGAGCCGTCCAACTCATCTTGTGCCGGGGTCACCATCTTCCGCTGGTGAACAATTATTATGGCGTTCATTTCCGGGACCACAAATGAATTGTCCACGCTCGTGGAACGCTGGAAAGCAAATGGAACCGCTCGAGCCTGTGCGGTTGTTTTATGTTCCTATTAAGGAAAAAATATTGCCATGATTTCCGATTATTTTGCCATAAATTTTACTGATCTCGTTTGGCACTGTTGTTGTTTCTGTGTGTGTGTGTGTGTGTGTTTTTTTTTCTAACTAGCCGTCGTCGTAGCGTTTGTGCCATTTGCCGGACTTCAGCCGTTATTGTTTCGCAAGGAAATCCGGGACGGGTCATGAATCAAAGTGTGTCGATTGTGGGCCGCTAAAGCTGCCGGCTGCCTTCGGTTGTGCCTTTTGTTTTCGTTTTTGTCTTCGGCTTTTGGCTTGCGGAACCCAGCAATCCCTGAAGTTTTCCTTCAGATGTCGCGTTTCCGCCGCCACGAAATGGAAACGGATAAAAAGGCTCCCTGGCCGGTGGGGAAGTAAATGAAATCCGACTCGCGCAAGATGTAAAAAGTTTGCCGCACCATAAAAACGTTCTTCATAAATATGACACTGCGATGGTGGTTGTAGTGATGTCGGCGATGCAACAGGATGTGGTGGTGTAAAACAGGAAGCCGATCGTTAATGCAATCTTGAACGGGCGCCACTGGTCCTGAAACTGAACGGTGCTCTGAGTCTGAAACGGTGCTCGTTTCACATGCTAAATGTTTTATGTCGATGTGTTAAGTTTTAACTAAGTTTTATCGGCACTTGAATGGGGAACTTTACGTGCTGTGCTATGCGCTGGAGGTAGCGTGTTGGGAGAAGAAAGCGATAAAACTGTTATATGTAGTTATAAGAGTCGATGTGAAATGCCCCAATTATGTTGATGGACCGTTCTAGATACGGAACTTTTTATTCCGGTGAATATTGTGATATCGTTTTCTTGCTTCATAAATACATTATTCAAGATTAAACATAATTTCATCCAAACTGTCCATATAAATAAACTAATTTTAATTATAAAACATTTAACTTCCTTTCTTCTGCTTTGCGACAAGCATTCATCAAAGTTAATTGGCAAAGATGGCACATTTCTGGGATTATTTAAACGCCCAAAACTATGCAATACGTACGCAATTCTAGCGTGAGAACTTTACTCATAATTTCAATAAATAATCCCGTCAAGGATAGATCCCATTGTTTTACATATCTTGACACTATCCACAAAATTTGCTTAGCCAAAGCTCTTATTAAATTTCTCTTGAAAATCAATAAAAGTGTTTGTGCATTTTTAATAATTGTAATAGTTTAAAAATCACATTATAAATTAGAAAAAATTAACTATTCATCTACAAATGTTTAACCACAGTTTTGAAGCTTGAAATCGATGAGCCATAATGTTTTATAGCACCTGAATAATATGATTAGTCGATTTCTGAAAAAGATACCCTCTTGAGGAGGATGTCTACTGTGAATTTAAAAAGAGACAAACTTGGTTGACACCCCGAGTAGCGGGAAAAAAGTTCATAGCCGTGTGACATTTTCCAGCTTCTTCACTATCGCACGTGACTGATGAATATTGAATGGGAGCTGTCGGGAACATCATCCAACATCCACACCCGTCACCGATATGTCCATTAAGCGCCCGGGTGATGCGATCAAATCAGCCCTGTAGTGGAAAGCTGAACGCTACCCGCGCATCATCGTCGGCTTCGTTTCATTTTTCTTATCAATCAATTAGCGCTTAGTCAGCGGCGGATAGCGTCGCCATTTGTTTGCCCGAGAAAGCGAGAGCATGCGCCGGTGGGACGGCCGACCACGGGCGGTTTTATGCTCGATCATCTTCACTATCTGACGGGTTGATTTGCATGCGGCATCATCATCACGGTCCGGCACGAGCTGAAAAGTGCACTCGCATTGCAGCATCATCAGCATCAGCTGTTCTCCTGCCCCCGTGTCAGCTTGCCGACAGTGTCTTCAATATCACTTTGTCACTTCATCATTTCACACGCTCGTGCCATGGCTTACGGCAGCACGATTGAATGCACCCGGCGGGAGTGCCGCTTGAGAAGAAACTCCACCCGGGGTCGAATTTCAAATCGCACCCGCCCCTGATTCGCTTCCATAATGGATGCAATATTCGCCAGCTTATACTGATGATATTTTCTTTCCTTCTCGCTTCTCCACAGCACACTGAGCCGAGGCGAGCTGCGCTTTGCCGAGTTTGGGGATGGAATGTAACACATCTGAGCGTGCCTGGTGCAGCCCGTGCAAGTGGAACGTCGTGCAGCCGGCAGGCAACGGAAGCTCCGCCCGACGGCGGAATGCGCTGGGTGCCGCGACCGACTGCTAAATCGTTGCCCGCTCGTCTCGCAAGCAAACAACGCAGAGAAGAGGGAACAACGAGCGAATCTTGCCGACCCGGAAGTGAAGCGATGAAAGTGATTAATCACCGACGTGTGCCAACAGCAGTGGTGAAGTATGCGCGAAGGTGCGGCCAGTACACGCCGTAAGGACAGGCCGATCGCCGGGGACACTTGAACGAATCCACGCAGCCGACGGAATTGTCAGGAGGGTGGCTTTTTTTGTTCTTCTCTCTCTCTCTCGCGAGTGTTACATTTCACCTGCTACAGTGTGACGTTTCGAGTAATAATTACATACGCACACACACACACGCACAACAGCCCACACGTAAGACGTAGCAAAATTGTTCGTTTGAAGAGTGGTCAGGCCCGCGCGAAGTGAACGCTAGTGGTGTTTTTTTTTGTCCGTGTGTGTCGGTTAGATCGGGCGTGCGGTGTTTGGGAGGAGGAGAGTGCGCGCGCCCTCTGGTGGGAAGTTGGCGTACAGCGAGTCTTACGACCGCCGGCTGTGGGGCTAGATCCTCCCTCGATCCGCACGTGGGGCCGTTTGCGCACTTGGAGGACCATTGAAAAATTCCACCAAATAGCATGGCTTCGGTCGCCGCTTGGTTGCCATTCGCACGGGCGGCGGCCATCGGCTGGGTGCCGATCGCGTCCCACCCGCTGCCGGCGCCGCCCGTCTTCAAGGACCGGCTCCGGTCGGAGGACGAGAAGCTGATCATCAACGTGTCCGGGCGGCGGTTCGAGACGTGGCGCACGACGGTCGAGAAGTACCCGGACACGCTGCTCGGCTCGAACGAGCGCGACTTCTTCTACGACGAGGACAGCAAGGAGTACTTCTTCGACCGCGACCCGGACATCTTCCGGCACATCCTCAACTACTACCGGACGGGCAAGCTGCACTACCCGCGCCACGAATGTCTGCTCAGCTACGACGAGGAGCTGGCGTTCTTCGGCATCATGCCGGACGTGATCGGCGACTGCTGCTACGAGGACTACCGCGACCGGAAGCGCGAAAACGCCGAGCGGCTGATGGACGACAAGCTGTCCGAGAACAGCGACAACAACCTGCAGCAGCTGACCAACATCAGACAACGGATGTGGCGCGCCTTCGAGAATCCGCATACTTCCACTGCCGCGCTCGTGTTCTACTACGTCACGGGCTTCTTCATTGCTGTATCTGTGATGGCGAACGTCGTCGAGACGGTGCCGTGCGGGGTGCGGCCGGGCCGCGCCGGCACGCTGTCGTGCGGCGAGCGCTACAAAATCGTCTTCTTCTGTCTCGACACGGCGTGCGTGATGATCTTCACCGCCGAGTACCTGCTGCGGCTGTTCGCCGCACCGAACCGGTGCAAGTTCGTCCGGAGCGTGATGAGCATCATCGACGTGGTGGCGATCCTGCCGTACTACATCGGGCTCGGCATCACCGACAACGACGACGTGTCCGGCGCGTTCGTGACGCTCCGCGTGTTCCGCGTCTTCCGCATCTTCAAGTTCTCGCGCCACTCGCAGGGTCTGCGCATCCTCGGCTACACGCTCAAATCGTGCGCGTCCGAGCTCGGCTTCCTCGTGTTCTCGCTCGCGATGGCCATCATCATCTTCGCGACGGTCATGTTCTACGCGGAGAAGAACGTCGAGGGTACCAACTTTACCTCGATTCCGGCCGCCTTCTGGTACACGATCGTCACCATGACGACGCTCGGGTAAGTGCGACCTGGCTCAAGACCAGGCTATCCAACCACCACCGCCACCAATTAAAGCCGATTAAATGGGACGATTATGGATACCGGGGGTCATTACTTGCGAGGCTGTGAGATTATCTTCCCGCAGGGTGGCATGCTTGCGTCAGCATAAGACCGGCTCCTGCTGGGCGCTGGGTTTGCGGCTCTCGTAAACTCTAACGGCGGAACCATTAAGCACACCTCCAGGTAGCAATGAACGATTTTTCACGGCACACAGTGTCTGATTCGATTTGATTTCAACCCGGCGTGGGAGTCCATTTTGCGGTGTACTAGACAAAGATGGGCGCCGAGATTTTTAGCACGCTCGGAGCACATAAAATTATGCAGAGATTATTTCGCTTTTCAAAATTAAAGTTTTAAAGCGAATCGTCCACACAACAGCCACAACGAGCGTTCGATGAGAAGACGCTAGAACGTTATCGTTCGTTTACGATCCACCAAACAGCGCCAGCAACGATTGTTGTCCTTATTAGCGACTGCAAAGAGTCTTTGAACGCTCTGAAACTTCGTTAGAGCATTTTGCAACATTTTTGTTCACAAAGCAATACAATCTGTTAGAGAGAAGAAAAAAAAACTGACCGCTTCAGAAGTTTTCTTACCCACAAAAGACTCTTCCATGCAGTTGAATGTACCAAAATGTGTGTGTTTGTGCAGCTTAGCATTGCAAACTAGTGGTGGCGCGTTCCAAATTACCTGCACCAAATGAAGCGCACGTGAAACTTTTCACTCAACTCACCATTACTCTCCCACGTAGAAAAAAGAGTCGAAAATTGCGCGCGTCCCGGGAACGGTATAAACACGCGATAATTATGCACACTGCTGCGCATCAAACACAAACTCGTAGCACAAATATTCCACCACCACCACCACCACCACCACCTCCCCACAACACCATTAACAGCATTAACGTGCTGCAGTCGGTAATGAGAAGAGCGAAGCACTTTGCGTTTTATCGATGTCAAAGTTTGTTCACACCTTCGCTTCGCGGTAAGGGGGGTGTATTTTTTTCTCTCCCACTGCAGACTTTCGTTCCCCCGTCGTCGCAGCTGCCCGGGTTGGGCCCGCCCACTTTCACCCCCTAAATAAACCATACTAAACAGCTGCACCACATCAAACGTCGCACATCGTGAGACCTCGACGGTTGCCCGCAAGACCGTGGCAAAAGTCTGCAAATTATTCCCATCAACTCGAGTGGGATGAGTGAGGGAGAGATTTGTGGCTGAGACAACAGGTTCCCAAGGGACACAGCGGGGAGGAACGCAAGACAAACTACTAATATGTATGCGTGTGCTTCATGGGTTGGGTGAAAAAAGTTCTAAAACAACTCACAGCATGCGAGAACAGTCATGTGTGATGGTCGGTTTTTTTTTTCGGCTGAAACTACCCTCCGGCTCTTTGATCGTTGCGATTAATGGCATAATCAAATGATGGGTTCAAATCACACGCCTCTTATTCGCGCTTCGTTAAGCTTTACGCTGTTGTACGATGCGATGGGTGATTAAAGGTCGTAATGAAACGTTGGTGATTTAAATGAAATTATCAACTAAAAATGCAGGGCTCCTTAACAAATTACTCAACAAATTACTTTTAAACTATTCTGATAATTTTATCAGTTAATTCACTTCAAATGAAAAAAAAACCTCAATATAGTAAATTTTATTTTTTTTAATATTTGAGAGGTTTATTTTTTTAATTACTAATGTCCTTTTTTATAAGTAAATCGATCGTGAAATTCAAATTCACATCCGTAAACAAAGTGTACTTGCAATTTCGAATCCTTTGGGTTTGAATTATGACATTGACTCGTTGATACAATTTGTGTTTTGATTATGGGCAGTAAAAGTACCATTTCATAACAAGGAATATTATTTATAAAAGCACCATTAAATGCCAGCGAAACAATAATTTTGTGAAAGAAGAGTGAAATGGCAATTTAAATTTGAAACGAAACGAAGCTGGAATGTTGTGTTTATAAATTCTCGTGAACAAAAGCAAAACTAACACCAGCTTTTCCGTGTTTCATCGCCTGAAAGACCTTCCTTTTCTCGAGAGCGCTTCAACCCCGCGAAAAAGAAAGCAAACGCCTAGCTCGCCGGCTAACAAGGCAAGCTTGCTCACACATGAAATCGTGTGGCGCATGAATGATGGCGCGTCGTTCGCGCTGTCCGCGCTGAAAATGGTGGGGCCGCCGGTTTTATCAAATTAGTTATAGACGCCGGGCTCATTAGTAGTCCGACACGATACGAAGGATCATTTCACACATCGCCAGCACGTTCACGCGCGACCGACGCCGGTGTACGTCAAGCCGGAAACCGCACCACCACCACAATGACAATTTTAATTTCTTTGATAGCATATTTTGTGAAGTTTTATTCCACTTCCCGGCGGCGCGTGATAGCGGGCGGTGATGGGGGCTATCAACCGCACCGTCTGATGAGGTGCAAATGTTATTTCCACTTTATCGTACAGTTTTTCCGTTCGCAATTCTTATGCCGCATTGCTCAAGCGGAGCACCAAGTGGAGGAAGTTTTTCGCAGCGAAACTTGAAACGTTTCACCACACACCGTTTCACTCGGTTTTTTTGCGTGATTTGTTCATTTTTGATTCCATTTTCTTCGGGCACAGATTTTCGTACGGGTTTTACCTACCATACGGATAGGGTCACCGACACACTCGCACCCCAAAAAAAAAGGGCCACTCTAATACGGGCACTCATTTGTAAATGCTGTTGATCGATGATTTGTGAGCGAAGAATTTCATTCAGCTGGTCGATGTTTTCCATCATCGAAGCGATACTTCGTTTTTGTGGATCCTTTACGGCATGAACATGATGCTCGTTGGTCCACGCGAGGATTGTTTTCTGGTCGCACGGCTAATTTATTGAATGTCATATTTTTAGCTTCAATTTTTTGTCTCCACGCCGAAGCTTTTATTTCACCCCCACCGTTGGCTTTCAATTGGCCCGTTAATGGTTTGTCACGGTTCAATGGTTTTTTCCCCCGATCGGACTTTATGACCGGGTTTTCTTTTTTTTCTTGCTTTCTTCATTCTCTACGCCACTCAATAATGTTTCCATAATCGTAAATCACGGCAATCTGCTCGTGGAAAATTAATGGATTGTAAAGGGGTGCCGGCTCCCGTCCAGTCCGGTCGGAGATGCGGTCGGCCAGGACTTGGTTGGCTCCCGCGTCAAGCAACTACGGTTGCCTTATAATAATGTGCGTGAAAAGGTATAAAAAGTGCGACTGAATGATAAAAAAATTAGGGATATTTGGCTGGATGAAATTCCCTTCTTTGAATAATAATAGGAGATTGTTTCGACAAATATTCTGGATCAGTTTAAAACCCATTTCAATTTTTAGTGTCGCTCAGAATTCTCTCTACTATGTCAAATAATATCCATCGTGTTGGTCCTTCAAACCAGTTCAATCAATAAAAAAAACAATAAAACACCCATGTAGAAAGTTGTTTCCCTTTAAAAGCTCCTGTAACTATCTCTAAATCGTTCTTCTTTTGCTATTCCGTGTTGCCAGAACCATTAATGCAATTCTTTATATATCTCCAGTGCATTGTTCTCCAAACCTGTTCCCAAACTTTTTCTGATGGTGAAAGTTTTCTCTTGAATCCAGAACACAGCTCCCACCTACCAGCATCGGTGCAGGGAAGGTGCATCCGTAACGGGACTGTGCACACGGGCACAAAATACTTGAAACTTTCTGACATTTACACCCGTCCCGAAGAGGCAAGGAGACACGCGGGCAGGCAAGCACAGAACTCCCGTATCATTACGGATGCTAATGAATTTGTTCACCCGAAAATAGATCCAGCTTTGCTGGCTCGGTTCGTGACTGCAGATGTACAGTTTTTGCTGCACGCTAGGGGGTTCTGGGTTGCAATTGGGTGCAATTATATCATGGCGCTGAGTGGAATAGGTCCTGTGTAAGCGTGACTGGAAGTTCGTTCGTGGCGCTCTCTGAAACAAGATAATCCATGGCATCGTGGATGGAAAGTAATCGTGGTGTTAATAAGAGCGAACAGGAACTTTAAACCTACGCCGTGCTTTTGTTTCTTCTCAAAGAAATGATCTTGTTCCGGAGTTTTGGAGAGTGGTTGCCCGAGTGAAAAGTGTCATTTTTAGATGTTGGGCAGCTACCAAGCCTTCTTGCGAGCAACTTTTATAAACCCATTTCGTACCAGATAATATCAGACGGTGTTATGAGCCGCGGAACTATTATTTGCCCGCTTCCTCTTTTTCTCTATCTCTCTCTCTCTCTCTCTCTCTCTCTGTTTGTATTTTCTGAAAGTGTCCCAAGAAGATTACACTTCTGGCGATAGTGATCTTTAATTCTTATTTGCAACTTATCACGTCCCAAAATTTTACTTTCCTAATTTTTTCGTCACTACCCCTCGAGCACTTGTCCAGTTCCAAACGTCTTTAATACCGTCCGGGACGAGCAATTTGACTACCACCCTGGCAGCCCTGACACCATTAAATGCCAAAGTCCATCCAACGGTCGTGGCGGTGACTTTGGAGTCGCCCGAGCAAGACGGAATCCCCCGAACGGTGGTCCGTTCATGCGTGATAAGGGTAAATAAAAGCTCGTTGTTAACTGCCCGGGACTGGATACTGTCATTAGGGGAGGCCAAGGGAGCACTAGGCACAGAGCTTTAGTTTCTCGCAACGCGGTGCGCTACACGTTGAGTCCTTCTCGAGGACCCGACCGATCCATGGGGGTTTTTGACTAATGGTTTTGCTCTTTTTGCGCGCCGCACTACCCCGAATAATCCCGGAATGGGTTTACAGAACGGAGCCGAAACCAAAAGGGCCTCGCCCTCCCCTCTTCAATCGCCCAATTGAGGCATCCCGCGCTGGAAAAGAAAATCACACCGAGTTCGGAGTTCGGAGTCCGTTTAGAAATAACAGACTCACCGGCGCTTTAAGTACGTTTCATCAATCACCGTCGCGCGCGCGCGCTCGGCAAGCTCGACGGCGTTGTTCCGGGTGGGTCGGGAGCCTCACCAAATCGTTTGATTAGCTGTCCGGTCGAGGCGGGGGGGGGAGGGGGCGTTCGAGTTGGTGGGGTGTTATCGATTGATCCCACAATCCATTACTGAAATTGAGCTCGGCCGGATTGGATGTTTGGTTGATGTGCGAAAGCAGAACGGGAAGCATGTAGCTAGAACGTATTGGAAGACGCACATTTTTTTATTCGAACCTTACGAACCCATAAACACATCAATAAATAAAGCATTAAAAAGTATGTTTTGAAAATATTTCCACTCAGTTCGAACGAAAGCATAACAAACAATCCCCCTACCAAAACCAAACAAGCACAAAGTCTCTGCAATCGGCTTTGGGGCCGATTTTACACTCTCGGTTTGCATTTGCTCGTATTTGTGTTTAATCAACCTCCTCAATCAGTGCGCGTACGCGTGCGAGATTAATCAACTTTGCGATTGCATTCTGTCCCTTCCGTGCCCGCCCTTGCTGTGCACCCAAGCAAACCGCAAGTGGACCGTGACCGGCCGCAAACAAACTTAACCCCCGCCAAACAGCGACGGCATCTTCGACAGCTGATCGAAATAGGGTATGGTTTTGGAGCGTAAACGTTGCGCTACTTCGCAACTGCAATTTGTAACGAAAACATTAGTCACTTACGCCTCAAGTGGCGGTGTTTGTATGGATTGAAGCGCGTGCAGTTTCTCCTGGCAGCGGGCCCAAACCGGCCTGCCTGGATGGTCGAGCTGGCGTGGAGGGATTGGTCATTCACATTGCGTCAGATTTCATCGGTGGACCGTTGCTCCGTGTGGCCTGAGACCAACCTTAAACGATCGTCTGATACGGCTCATTTCGTTGGAGCAAGCGGTGGGTATTTATAGCACAAACGCTGACGGCTGATGATGTCGCCATTGCCGGTGATGATGCCCCTATTTAATATGTGTCTCCCGTCGCATGAGCAGCTAATGATGCACTCGATACGCGGTGTGCTTGTTGGGAATCCGACTGCACATGCAGTTGTGATGCGGTTTTGACACCTCAAATCGAGTACATTATAGATAGATGATTTGATACACTTCAGACACAGGGATTGCTGCCAATTCGAATGAATGCTTAGGTAGTTTGTTTCAAACGGATACAGTTCAATGTAGCAATCGAAGAAATATTCAATTAAACCGTGGAAAAGTACTGTTGTTTTTTTTTAATACCTTTCAGTGAAAACTCCACCTTCCACCCAACGTGGGGCTCGAACCCACGACCCTGAGATTAAGAGTCTCGTTTTAAATGACTAAGAGTGTCATCAAGTTGAATTTTGAATCATTTGTTGAAAGGGAACGTTTTATGATATTGTGTTCTCAGTGAAACACGGTTCTCTTTAATGTTTTTCATATTTTTATCTCTTTACTTTGATCAAAAACATATATACAATCTAAGGCATTTTGCAGTTTATTTTTTAAAACGTGTTGTATAATACAACGTTATTATAATGCCGCAATAATGAAACTAAAATGGGGTTATTGCATACATATACATATTGCATACTTTTAGGCGCAAAATCTTGATTTGCATAAAATCATTCTGATGGTATTTTTTGCATAAACAATAAAACAAACGCTTAAAATTCCTACACCGACTCGCTAACTTTTTATCCCGCTTCTCCTCTACTACTTCCACAGCTACGGTGACATGGTGCCGGAAACGATTGCCGGCAAGATCGTCGGTGGCGTCTGCTCGCTGAGCGGTGTGCTGGTCATCGCGCTACCCGTACCTGTAATCGTGTCGAACTTCAGCCGCATCTACCACCAGAACCAGCGGGCGGACAAGCGGAAAGCGCAACGGGTAGGCTACCGGGGTGGGAGCTACCGGGGGTCCGTCGGGGACGGGGACTCGGCGGCGGACGGCTCCCTGTAAGTACGTTGGCACTGCCGGACAGGTCTGTCTAACCGTGTGCGACACTTTGCTCTTTCCGTATACCTACTTGTAGAAAGCACGCCTTGCCCGAATACGAATAGCGAAAGCGGGCGCCAGTGCGGCGTTCGCGAGCAAGAAGAAGGCGGCCGAGTCGCGGCTAGCGGCGCAGGAGTCCGGCATTGAGCTGGACGACAACTACAACGACGAAGACATCTTCGAGCTACAGCACCATCATCTGTTGCGGTGCTTGGAGAAGACGACGGTAGCTATCCACAAATCCACATTCGTTCTGCTCTGCTAACTCTGCCATGCCTTACGTTCAGAGATTCATCGTCTTTCACATCCGCCATTCTCCCTGTGCTCGCTCTCTATCGCTCTGTTAAGGCTGTACTTTTCCTAAATTCAACCATCGCGCGGCTTGCACCACAATTTGGAACACAGCGTTCCACTCATACAAGAACAATCGATGCTGATTGGTTCCATTTTCGTTGCTGCATGCGCATTTGGCTTCATTTCATCATAAGCAACTCATCGCCGAAGCGATTTTTCTGCCACCATTGTCTGGGATACTGTGCGAACTTCTTCTTGTTCACTCGATGAACCGTACCTACTGGTTACATGCATATACACTCGGACACAAGCATACACACTTTCCTTCAAAGCAGCTTTAGACGATTGCAACTTTCACCAACGCTTGTTTCCTTCACGTGCAACCAAATTTCACGCTAAGGTTACAAGCGGCATGAAATATTTTATAAGGACAGGAAACATTTCCCGCGTAGTTATTACAAAGCAGAAAAAGATTGAAATATGTTGTGTACCGCTTAAAAAACACTGAAAGTAGCCGATGAGTGAAAGTTGCTGTCATCTATTGGCGTCCTCATGCATGCCTGCACGATTGTACATAAGGACACGCCACAGCATATCCCCATCCAACATGTGTAGCCGTAGTACGTCGCCCTTAGGAATTGGCACTGCCAGTGATGCGAAAACGATTGCTAATTTATGGTTTGATTTCTTTCCCGACAACAAACGCCAACACCAACCGCAACGAACCAACGCCAGGATCGGGAGTTTGTCGAGCTAGAGACGCAGTACAACGGGCAGACGAAGCGGCCAGGATCCCCGTCACCGATGGCCAGCCCGTCCCATTCGGCCAACACGGCCACCGGAGCCACGGGGCTGCTGCAGTCCTGCTGCGGCCGATGCTGCTCGCAGCGATATCAGGTAAGAAGGGTCGCCCCGAAACGGGCCCGCTTGCCGTGGTTCACCACCTAACCCGACAAACATCAACACACCACCCAGCGACATACAAGCCTTATACATAGTGCCATAGAGTACACAACAAAAACAAAAACACACAGACATACACCGAGGGTACCTAGCAAACGTGTAGTAGAGGTTTTTATTTTTTGTTTGTCGAAACAACCGAATCGTGTGTGCGGCTCGTACGTGCATTTTATGGACTAGAATTCACCAACTCCACACGTACATACCAACAAAACAAAAAAAACAACAACACAACCATGTGCTGAGTTTCGGTTTCGCGGAGCTTTATATGTTAGCCACAAGCTGTACAGGCGGTAGAGGTGGCCTCGCAAAAACAAAAACAAAAAAAAACAATACTGCTCCAAATATCAACTAAAAAGATTCAAGAAAAAGCCCTGCTCGATTGGCCTCTGGATTTATGTTCGTGTAAAGCTCCAGCTTTAGGGCGTTTTTTGTTTTGTTTTACACACATCTACTCTACACTGCTCAAAACATGCTCCACTTACCACACTACTCGAATGCCACTAACCAGCGAACAACAACGATCATCACTAAACAATGCAATCGGTACTTTGCGAACTGGAAGGTGAGAGCAGCCCAAAAAGTAAAAAAAAATGTTAGGAATGAGATTAATTTTTGCAACAACAACAAAAAAACAAACCAAAACAAGCAAAAGCTAACGAAAGGGAAATGGGAAATGGAAGTCTATGGTATTAGCAGCAGAAGCAGCGATAGTATGTAGCAGCACCATCGGTGTAGAGTAGTCGATTCTGACGTCCCTGACTAGGGACAGATTGGAAAATGGAACGAAATGAAAGCTCTCGTTGCCGTGGCCGGTTTTACATGCGCTTTTTTTTTGTTTCCTGGCGCGAGCTCCCGGTTGCCCGGTATACGGTATTAAGTTTCGCAGCACCGCGACTGATTCCATTCCCTTCGTGTTCACTTCACTTCGCTGCAGGACGACGTGCGGCGGGAGTCGACCGGGAGTGGCAACTCCTGCGGGGAACGCACGGGCGACACCGGCGCACCAGCCAAGTAATGAACCGTAAAATAATGATCCCCTGATGGTTGGTTTTCCATTTTTCTTGCGTTCTCTTTTCGCTTTCTCTCACTACATCTTTCTTTCTCTGTTTTTCTTTAAGTAAAAACAAAACACTACGATCTGCTCGTTCGTGTTGTGTTTTCTTTTATGTGTCTTTTTCTTTCCCTTCTGTCCCCGAGTACTTGACGGTTGTGTTTTATTTATTTTACTGGTTAGATTGTTGTTGTTTCTTCGGTGTCGATTTTTATTCGATGTGTAATTTATCCTCTTTTCATTGTATTTTTTTTTCTCTCTTCCATGTTGAGCTAAACCAGTATCATTTTCTCAAACGACTTGACTGCTTATTTTGTAACATATTTTATACTATGTACATGATTTTGAATCTTCATGATGTTGAGATTTTAAAAATCATTTTTCGATTATGT
>JXXA01010286.1:0-10640 GCA_000956255.1 Anopheles punctulatus | reverse complement strand
CCCTCTACCCTTTGGTCAGTAATCTCTCAACCATTCCCCATTCGGTCACCGATCTCCTGCGTCCTGCTACTGCTTCACCCACCTTCACGAAACGCTCAGGTTTTATGTTTTCTTTGGCTATAAATTTGAGCGATTTTATGATTGTCACACGCGAGCACACTGACTGACCTGGGGTAAGTGAACTTACTGTCGAAGTGGGATGGGGTGAAGTGATAAAACAAAACAAACAACCACGTAACGATTGCAAGGGAAGAAAATGGACCGAAGTCCTGAGTACAGACCATAACACGGAGGAGATGAAGTACAAGCAACCTTCTCCCCTACAAGCCCATTCCGCGGGTGACGGCAGCCACGGAGGCTGTTTAATGTTGGAGGCTACCAAAACGGCTGCATTGTCGGAAACCTAGCGAGAGCCACTTTCACGTTCTGTCGGACAGAGAAGGACGGCTTTCGTCTTTTTTGTTGTTGTTTTAGTTGTTGTTGTTATAGTAGCATTTTTTCACAGACACACATACACATCTTTAAACTATTTCTCATGCGCTTCGTTTGCGAAACACTTGTCGTCCCCTCCTCTGCGCCCTCATTTGAAACAGTTCACTAGAAACAGATAAAACTTGCGAAAAGGTAACAGCAGAAGAACAACCAAACAATAGAGCTTTTCTACTACGGAAGCAGCACGGAACAGGGATAGGCACCTAACGTGCCGAAGCAAAAACGGTATAAACGGTTCGCATCGCGTCTCACACGGAGAAAATTGGAGGGGAAAAACACACACACACACACACACACCAACACATACTTTCTTTCGGGACCAACTTTCCACAGATTCCTTTTTTTTTCGTTTCAGCCCACACACACATACACACATGCAATCAGAATTAAAAAAAAAACTGACACCGGTATTGTTTTTCACAGTTTGTTTGTTTCTTTTTTCTTCCTCCCGTTTGCGACCTCCCCTCTATCACTGGCGATGGCTATTGTACGGTCTAATTACGCTACCACGTTGTTCGGACATCTAAAAATTTCACGTTTTTTCTTCTTTTTTCTACCGAGTGCTTACGAGTATTTCGTGTAGTTTTTTTTTTTTTAGGGAGTTTTTCTCATATTCATTCATCAATTTTTTCACGTTTTCTTTTCTACGTTTCTGCTACAGAGTTGTGTTGTGTTTTTTATCTTCTCTCCTTTCTTTATACAAAACGCTCTATTTACATAAAATTAAACACTTGCCTGAAAGCGGCAGGCCGAAGCTATTTACAGAAAGATACACAAATTTAAAACGGGGTAAGTTTTCCAGTTTGCAATGCCTTGGCTTTGCAATCGGATTTCTTTACCTCCGCTTCCGTAGTATTTTCAGTGTAGTTTTTTCTCATGTTGAGGATACTGTTTCACAATTTTCCTGTTGTTTGGAACATCCCACGTTAGCATTTTGCTGTTTGCTGTTTTTCTTTGCTTTTTTTTATACAACATCGATTTCTAGTTGTTCAACTACAAAAAGGAAAACTAAACGAATAGTCACTTCCACCTGGTGGAATTTAAAGGTAACCCCGGTTCATGCATTGCTTAGCGGTACAGTTTTCACCATCGCCGGTAAAAAACACTCTTTTTTCTGCACAAATATCATCCATATGTATTTACACTCACATCCACGCTGCGTGCACGACGCATGGGCTGCCAATTTGTTTGCCTACTTATTGTGGTATTAGTGGATCCCGCGCTGGCGGGTCACCGTCGCTGCACCGGCTATCCGGAACGAGTTGAGAAAGATGATGAAGAGCAGAAATGCAAACATCTTCGGAACCGCACCGAGCGGACGGAACGTGGCCGGTCCTCCGCTGAGTCCCATCGACTCGGTGACGGAGCTGCGTGACACCTTGCTCCGGGCGGCGCCCTCTATCACGTTGTTACTATCGATGTCATCATCATCGTCCTCGTCGTCGTCAACCCGGACGGCCGTCTCCGACTCCGTCACGTACCGATTCCGGTTCTGGTAGAACACGTTGGCGACGTTAGTGCTGCCGACGAAGCTGCAGGATCGGATCAGCTTGTACGACTTGGTGATGTTCGGGGCGAATCCTTCCAGATTCTCCGTGCCCTGTACGGATACGACAGAGAAAGAGAGAAAAGGGAGGGAGAGAGCGAAACGAACGTAGGATTTTAGATAGAATACAATGATGTGTGTGCTATTTTATTGCTAATAATTGCCAACGAGAACAAGTTTGCATCCTTCGCCAGAACCTAACGTGCATCAATTCACAAACACACAACCGCCCGTGGCCACTCTAAGGCAGGGCAATAACTCAACGTCGGCCGATAAATTTTGCAACCGGATTTCGGGCGCAAGCCCGGTGCAACATTCATCGACTGCCAGCTGGGTGCTTATCAATAAAATTTATTTCCAAGAGGCAGCAGCACCAGAAGCGGCCGCAGCAAGAAGATGCCACCGCCGGAAGTACTCGGCACGCTACATTCCCGAGTACGTTGTTGCTTGGGGTTTAAAACCCATTCCGAGCCGAGGAAATACCGAAGACCGCCCCAGTAGCAGGAAGCTGCATGAATGTGAATTGCATTTTGCATGAAGCACACCGTTCCGGCCTACCGGCGAGAAGGATTACCGTATATATTTCATTTATTTAAATCGAATTTGCTCACCGAGCTGGACTGTGCAGGCCTGCTGCTTTAAAACCAAATGCATAACACGATCGGTTTTCCTGTTTTAAATCAAATGCTTTTTCATTTGCATCGTTCCGAGTGCGTTGTTTGCCGGTTTGATTGAATTGATCCACATTCGCTCCGTATGTTCGTTGCGAACGGAGCACGGCACACATCGCTTTATCGAACGGAATAAATGGCTATCAAAGGCTTTGATACTCTTAATCTTCTTGTTTCCTGCGTAATGGCTTCTCCCTTCGAGATTTAACTAAGATTACTGCACAGTTAATGTATCTTTGACAAAGGTCTCTAAAAGATTCGTTCCGCAGACATTGATTGAAATCGTCATTGAGGTTAAATGGTAGCTTAGAAGCTAATCCTCATCTTTGACATCGAGAAAACTGCTTTCATGGGTAAAGTTTTTGTTTTAGATCTCCTATCTAAACTCAGATCTAGAAAACCGATAGCTACCCAGGCTTTAGTAACTTTTGTGTTCGTTTTTTTTTTAGTCAGAGTACCAGCGAGGAGTATTAAAACTAATCAAGCCAGTTAATCTTATGAAAATTAATAAACCGAAGTCAATATGTATTCGAGCAAAGAAACTTACCGGCATCGGTTGGTTCTTGGCACTCCAGCACAGAGGCTTGAATGACCCGCGCCGGGTAACGTACTGGAAGCTGCGGAAGTTATTACGCCAGTCGTACGAAATCAATCGCGTTTCGAGTGTCATCCCGGACAGTTCGGGTGGTGAAGCAATCCGGACCGGATTCGAGCCGCTGGTGTAGAACAGGAAGAGACGGAAGGGGATGAGTTATTTCGCCACAAAGCATGAAAAGTGTCCGAGAACTTTCAAAACTTACGGCACTAGTTCGTTGATGCCGAGCGAGTTGATGACGGTGGGCAAACTCGGCAGCGAGTGACACGTGGTGAGTTCCTTCTGCCGTGGGTAGTACAGTGCCAGCACCAGGCACGTCTCCTCCCGGGTCGTCAGGCCACCGAGTGTGATCGCAGCCCGTGCCGAGCTGTCATAGATACACTCGGCGATCAGCCGATCTCCGGGTAGAACGCGCACCGGCGCCGACAGTCTCCGGTACTCCTGATAGTTCCAGTCCGTGTTGCGATCGTGCGCAATCGGCAGCAGTTCCTCGCGGTGTCGTATCTGCCTTAGCTTTATCTGTCTACCGATCTGGTGCGTTCGCATCATGACGGCAAAGATGTGGACACCATCGTGCGGGAACGCTCGCTGGGTGCACTCGCCCACACAGTGTCCCTCGGACACGACGTGCTCCTGGCCGGGCGGTATGATGTGCCGCCAGTTTGGGTCCATCCCGACGGAAAGGACGCCCGCATCCTGTCCGCGAAGGCTGCTGGTGTAGAACAGCCGGAGGCCCGAGTTGTCCACCATTGCCTTCGGTTTCGAGGGCCGGCTGTACTCGTTGGCCGTTAGGCTGTAATGCGTCTCCATCAGGTAGAACCGCGCCTGGTTCGACTCGAGCGGATAGCCAACCTGGCTGGGGAAGGAAAAGCCCTGTAAGCGAGAGAAGCGAAGAGAAAAACAGGTCATGAAACGATCCGGAACAGGGTCAGTGCGCTGGCACCGGAGCAGCCCGGTAGCTCTATTAAAAAACAATAACCAAGAAATTTATTTATTGCCCAGCCCCGCAACCTTCGTGTCCTGTTTGGCCAATTGCCCAAAAAACATACACTAATGGCAGTAAGCTTCCTTCGCTCTTTCCATTTTTCCCTCTCTTTCTCTTTGTCCATTGGCTCGCGGTTCGAACAAAGCAAATAACAAAAGTCGTAAAAATATTGATAGCAAGCGTAGCAGAAAACAATCGGAACAATGCCAGCTCGGAAAACTCCGCTCCGTGTGTTTTTTTTTTCCCCAAAGTACGAATGTTTATAAATAAAGCCGCGCACAAAATAGCACATACAAATAGCCCGACGGTGGAAAACAAGGAGCGCCACGAGACGGGCTGGGGAGCATTTTTTATGGGTTTTTGATTGAAATCCATAAAGTTTTATGTGGGAAAGCTTTCCATGGAACAGCGGCACACGGGAAAAGGCGGACAGGGAGATGGAAAAAGGAACATAAATATGGTAACCGATTTACTACGCACGACGGGCGCGACCGTTTGTGTCGGGTTTTCTTTTTAAGTTTAACGCTAACAAAGCGTTCCGGGCCACACACTATCTCCACCGTAGCAGGTGCCAGTTCCTTCCGACCGACGACGTGCTCTAATGGTTCCATTTCATGGAGCTGAGCAGGGACCTGGTGGCACGCAACCACCGCTTGCCTTTTTATGTGTTTCAATTTGATCGAACACGCGCAGGATATCTGCGTTCCGAACGCACCTCAACCACCACCCCACCCAACACTAATTGAGATTCGTACAGTTCCTTGCGAGGGTTCAAATTTTCTTCACTTCCATGCGGCCGTAGCATGGAGCATGGAAGAAAGACGATTTTGCGAACATCCAGTGGTCTATAAAACGTTTTGATTTGTCTTTTATTTTTTGGTTGGTTGCCTTGGTTTCGCTCGAAGAAAATATCATTTTGATGCGTTTGTATTTTTATTATCATTTGCTAGTTTTGATTGCTGTTAATCAACTTCCGACAGTGGTTGTCAAATTTATTTCCCTTTGATTCGTATTGAAATATTGATCGCGAGCTGTTTCAGCAAGTGTTTGTTTTTCTATCGCCGAGCGGAAATTTTTAAATTATTTTATCGATTTTTTTGATTTTTGCAATTGAAAAATCTGATGAAACAGGCAACTAAAAAAAAAAAAATAATAATAAATTTAAAAATCTACCTTCAACGACGATTACGACGGGAAAAAACTCACCTCAGAACCGCGCGTCCACGCAGCAACGATCGAGTTGCAGGTCAGGATCGATTTGTCCGCCAAATAGCACGGGCAGCCGTTTTTGCGTGACATAATTTCCAGCTCCGGCGACGATCCCTGACACTCGTGCAGAATCATATGGTAGACGTACGATGCGCTTGTGCTCGAATCGAACACGGGTTCGTACTGAAACGGGAATAAATAAAGAGAAGAAAGAGGTTAAATGAATGAGTCCGAAATCATGTATTTGATGAACCACAGTCAAGGGCAAACCCCAGAAAGCCTTGCCGCATGATTGATGGTTAATTTCGTTTTTGTTTAATTTTCAAACGTTCACTATCAACCTTCAGGTTTGTCCTCCCAGGCCAGCGCGAGTTTACATTTGCGGCAGGTCACGTCGGGATTGGGAGGAAAAACAAATCAAACACGAAAACGTGCTCGAAAACATCAAACGAGTGAAGCAACCGCTCCACCAACCCAAGGGAAAACCCCCGTTACGATACATTTTCCCTATTTAATTACAATTTATTTGCAATCCGTGCCGAGTATCACGGTGCCTGCACTCTGCGAACCAGCTCCGTTTCCACTTTACTCACTTTAAAGCCAGGAAAGAAGCAGAAGAAAGGCACAAAGTAAAGCATAACCAAAACAAACTTGGCAAATTTAAAACGACTGCAAATAACGACACAATTGATGCGATGGATTTCCACGTTTTCAAGCCGCGCGTATCGATTTGCATTTCCGTACCCGGTGCCACTCACTATTCCGGGGGGTGGATGGAAAACTCGGAAAAGTAATTTAATGACAAACATATCGCTGCCCCGCGCAGGGCAGCCGGTTCGAATGCAAGCAGGTGCCATCATTTGTCGTGACAGGCAGCGGCGAGTTGCGACCGAACGGACCGACAAATCGCGTACGTGAAAACGTATAAATTGCAACGGTGTCATTTAAATGGAGCAAATCAACTCACACCGGTTGGGGAGAGGAAAATAAAAAAGAGCCATCCTGCAAAAGCAAACCGATGTGAAAAACGCCAACATAACGAGCAAGCGTCACAATGTACTATAGCACCGAGAGCAGGAACGACAAAACAAACGCACGAAAAAAAGAGAGGCGAATGAACAAATGAAACGAAATAAGTAAACAAAATGCCCGACCCAAGTGTTTAAGCAAAGACCAATCAATAATTAAAATGGAACCTATTTAAACGATTGCACCACCGTCCGGGACGATGCATGCCGTTTTACCAGAGAAACGAGCATGTGATGGTGAAAACCAGATTGTCTAAATGAAGCAGAGCCTTCTTCTATTCTCCTGCTGGTGCTTAGCAGCCGGTGGAGGAGGAGGAGGAGGAAAAAACGACTAAACGTCAAATGAATTCTAGTAGCAAACGTGCAATGGAAAACCTACAATGACGGATCCTATCACGTGTGGGAAAATGGGACTCGCACTGAAAAACCGAGGGAGTTTCATTTTTGCTATCGAAAAAAATAAAATGCAAACGATCGCCACCAATCGTTTCTGCCGTGTTCGCCGGGAGAGATTTTCCTGTACCACCTAAATGGACGCTGGTGAGCTATGAGATAGTAGTGAACACCATCCCGCCCGGAAAGGAATTAAATTTAACGCGAACACCGTTTTGTCCCACTATTTTCCTATCTTTCTGGCTCTCTCTCCCTCTCGCGGGACTCATTCGTACGGTGCGCGGGGATAGTTTGCAGATATTTTAACTGTCATCACGATTGGTGTACTGTTTTTCAGGATGAAATGATCCTTTTAGCTTCCCGGTGGGTTTAGTGATAGCACTCTTCCGAATAGAGGAGCATTTTTTCGATTCTGTTGATGCATTTCATCAAGGTGTACTTAAAAAATGTCGTTTTGTTTGACGTGCGCTTACGGTCGATTGCAATAAAGCTTATTTAGGGTTGGATCTGATTTTGACGCTGCAAAAATAAAGGATTAACAAAAATAAGAATTAAAAAAAACTGATGTTGAAGTCGCTATCAATGCAATGCTTCAAATAACTTAAGGAGCCTCCATAAAATTAAAAACAAAACAAATATGGTTTACTTAATATGTTTTGGAACAGCATTCCCACGGACAATCAACAAGAACAAAGCACCGAGCTATATTTCAAAACCATGAAATATAATTATTTTCCCATTTCAAGGCGTGGGTTCCCAGAACAACTCGTTTATACCCATGAAACTGTGTCCCCGGTGCATAGGAAAACACTCACACCTAAACGCGCCGCTTCACACTTCCGTTCCAGATAACGTGCGACCACCCATCAAGGTTGGTTAAAACAAAATTAACATTCAATTTCACGTTTCATTGAGGCGCGGCATATGAAACGGAGGTGTTTATCAAACAGCGGGCAGCCGAGGCGGCAAAAGCGAACTAAACATCGGCAGTGGCCGCCGTCAATGGCAAAAATTGCACAATCGCCTGGCACTGCAGCGAAAACGCGACAGCCCGTCATGGTAAATCGTCGTCGTCGCTGTCATACGGCGTTGCAACATTTGTCGCTGCAATGTTGCACTTTTATTAAAGGCACGATTTAGGTGTCGCGCGCTGCTTTTACCGCATTCGGTACGCCTCGTCGGTGTTGTTTTTTTTTGTTTTTTCAATATTTACCGGCGGCAAACCGAAAACATCAGCACACGGGGGGATTTTGCGCATATATTTTATGCAGTGCAAAATGCACTTTCCTTTCGCTACCGCCACCGACCGGTTCCCTTTGGGGCGGCGATAACAATAGCAATAGCGATGGTTTGTTTTCCTTCGCAGTCTTATTTGCCTCCGACGACGAGTTTTGACGAGTGAAAAATGGTTTCACCCATGAAGCGCACAAAACGAAACGTTAACTAAATACAGATGAAACGAAGCACAAAAACAACAAACCCTCACTGGCAGCGCGGTAGTAAACTCGCCATACATCCTGCTCCGCTCGGTGAACGGGTCCGTGAAAACCCGATTTCAAATATCAGCAAATCAATAAAACAAACATGGTACTAGAAACGACCGGCAGCATGTTCAGTCGTCAAATTGTATGTAACAGCTTTCAGAGACTTTTTTCCACTTTCTCTCTCTCTCTCTCTCTTTCTCTTTCTCTTTCTATCTATCCCACGAACGCTTTCCTCTCTATTCCCATCTGCATTCAGCTATTCCGCTGGTGCGGGTTATGCAAGCATGCACTTTCATCTGCTGCGTGCAAGTGTGAGTGTGTGTCGAGTCATTTGAATGCACTGTTAACCGGTGTAACCGCGCGATTTGTACGTAACGAGTCGAAAAACAAACGATTGCACCAAACGACGAAAGCAAATGTGTGTTGGGGAGCATTTTTGCGGAGGGTTTATTGTTCCATTTTCCGTTTCCATTCTCAAGGCAAAAGACGATCGGCTGGCGAGACAGTGTGCTGGCGAAAGAAGTACGACGACGACGACCTCACGAACAATGGCAGCAATTAGATAAGAGAACGATGCATTAGGTTGGATTATGAGACGGTTAGAGCTTGCAGCATGGCTTGCAATAGAACAGGGAGTTTCTAGTGTTTTTTCTGTGTCTTATCTCAACTCCTCACGGTTCTTCTCCATACACAAATATGCTACCGATTGGAATACAACAGATGTAGGTCAAAAATAATATTTCTACTATTTTATTTACAAAACATTAAAGGTATTGAATAGTAATCTATCAGCATTGTATTTAAAATTTTGTTCAAAATAATTCAGATTTAAAGTTAAAAAAGCATCAAAAAATGTTTTTTTTATTTACTCTCTTACAGAAAGAATTTGAAGTTTCCACCAATTTAATCAAATTTAAGTGAAAGCCAATTTCACACACCTACAAAAAAAGAAAGTTAAAAACATTCCCTCTCTAGAAACGATGATTTCGGTTGCATAAAAAATGCAACCAAACTTGCAAATTCACATGCTTCCTTCTGTGGGGTTTCATCTGAAAGCAAAGGGACAAATACGTACACCTATCGCGTACGGAGCATGATGAAGCATGCAATTATGTATGACAACGATCATATGTCCACATGCAAACACACCCACACACACACAGGTGCCAAAGCATCTGGAGGCCTTATTGTCACGGCGAGAAAGCGACGAGCAGTAGACGAAAGAGTTTCACAAATCCAAAGCACAACGAGATTCGATGGTATGCTGATGATGATGGGTGTTGTTTTAAGATAATGGGGCACCGAGGTTTTTAAAGGTGCCCGCCGTGTCGTGTTCGGAACTGAACTTCGACCTCGACGGAAAAGTTCACCTCACCGTTTGTTCCAAACTCCACGGGCTGGGAGGACGACAAACGGACCGAGTGGGCCGATGAAGAAGTCGATTGCGATTGCTTCTTTTTTTTTGCGGCCGCTCTTCTTTGCCTGTGTCGCCTCCTCACGGTGTATTCGAAATGCATGGCAACCTTTTGAACTCCGACTGCCTTGCCTGCATCTGCCGTCGACGGGACGGGCATATAGGAACGAAATCTCAGCCTTTTCACGACCGACCCTAAACTGCACGACAGATGACGATAATGGAGCGAGTTTTAGTGATTTCGATTTGCACTGATGAGCGCGGAGAACGAGAACGAAACGGTTGTGTTTGTTAAAAGCATTCTTTAAATTGCTTCCAATTTGTGAGTTCATCCCGGTTGCACTCCGTTCTACCGACTGTCATTTGAGAAGGTCGCTCGTTTCCAGCGCTTTTGGAAACAGCTGTTTTTATCAGCGACTTTATGGCACAAGCGCCTTTGGAACGCTGGCACTGGAGCTCGCTGTAGATACTGGTGTATCCCAAATTTGATTATTTAATAAAGCAGAAACTGGTACGTGACGTGAACCGCTCCGTTACAGTGTCCTGATGAGGTCAACAGGTTTAGCGCGCAGGACAGGACTTGATTGCTGCCGGTCTGGGTCATATAAATAATCACGCTACACCGTGGAGAAAAGGGTTTTTTGGCAACGGCACGAATTCTTAACGAACACGTCTTTCGTCCCAAGACGAAAACTTTCGACCGAACGTCTGCTCGGTTAGCCAGATAAAAGCAAATAAAACTTGCCCATTTGCTTCGTTTGCTCCTGGAGAGCGGGGACCATCTGGACACACAGGAAACGCAGGACGTATGCATACTCACAAA